>CM042336.1:25771528-25791528 GCA_023566125.1 Zingel zingel
TACACACAGACAGAGAAACAGACAGACACACAGACAGAGAAACAGACAGACAGAGACACAGACAGACAGATAGACAGAGACACAGACAGAGACACAGACAGACAGACACACAGACAGAGACACAGACAGACAGGAACAATGAAAGAGTCAAAGGTGAACATGGGTAAAGACTAATAAAGACATGTCAAATCTGATTCTAATTAGATTTTTTCCGACCAATAGCCGACTCATTAACTCTTATCCAACAACACAACCTGAGTCTCAGTTCAGTGTCCAGGAAGCTCGGACAGCTGCAGACTCGTACCGCTTGCACAGCCACCATGTTGCCTTTATTGTCATGGACACACGCTTCTGCGTCTGTCTGAATGACACAAGTCTGCAACTGCCTCCAGAGAAAGCCCACACCCCCCTTCCCCCCCACCTCTACCTCCACAGGAAGCCCTGCCCCTTATCTGTGCCTCCACAGGAAGTCCCGCCCCTCACCTCTACAGGAAGTCCCGCCCCTCACCTGTGCCTCCACAGGAAGTCCTTCTCCTGCTCCGAGAGTTCGTAGAGAGGATCTCTGGAGCAGAGAGAACGAAGCTGCTCACCATCTCCAGCAGAAACACTGCTGTCACACGCCAGACGACTGCTCTGAGAGAGAGACAGGTAGAGAGAGAGACAGGCAGAGAGAGAGACAGGCAGAGAGAGAGAGAGACAAGTAGAGGGAGACAGGGAGAGCGATACAGGTAGAGTGTGAGACAGATAGAGAGAGAGAGACAAATGCAAATTGTGCCATAAATAGTAGTATTTATATGTATGTATATAAATACTGTGTTACCAGCCCGTGGCAGTAGATATATGTATATACTGTATATTAATACTGTATTACCAGGCCGTGGCAATAGTTGTAGCCCAGTTCTCTGCTGATGGTCCAGTTAGGGGGTTAGGTTTAGGGTTATATATTGTAATACCAGCCCATGGCAGTAGTTGTAGCCCAGTTCTCTGCTGATGGTCCAGTTAGGGTTAGGGGGTTAGGGTTAGGGGGGTTAAGGTTAGGGGGTTAGGGTTATATATTGTAATACCAGCCCATGGCAGTAGTTGTAGCCCAGTTCTCTGCTGATGGTCCAGTTTGCGTGTTCTTCTATCTGCTGCTCGTCTGGAAACACGACCGTCTGATTGAACCAGGAGAACTCCAGCTCCACGCAGGGAGTCTCCTACAGACACAGGCAGCCAATCAGAGCCCTCACTGGGACAGACAGACAGGCAGAGAGACAGATAGGTAGGCAGAGCTGTACCTTGTTGGGATTTGAACCGGCGACTCCGATGGGATTCAGGAGATCCTCGAGGCCGTGAGGGACCGGCCAAAGACTCAGAGCCACTTTCCCTGAAACCAGGATGTCCGTGTAGTCAAAGAGATTAACGTTCCCCCAGGCCAGAGGACAGTGCTCCTGCAGACAGACAGGCAGACAGACAGACAGACAGGTAGATGTAGTCAAAGAGGTTAACATTCCCCCAGGCCAGAGGACGGTGCTCCTGCAGACAGACAGACAGGCAGGCAGGCAGACAGACAGACAGACAGACAGACAGACAGACAGACAGACAGGCAGACAGACAGACAGACAGACAGACAGGCAGGTAGATGTAGTCAAAGAGGTTAACATTCCCCCAGGCCAGAGGATGGTGCTCCTGCAGACAGACAGACAGACAGGCAGGCAGACAGACAGACAGACAGACAGACAGACAGGCAGGTAGATGTAGTCAAAGAGGTTAACATTCCCCCAGGCCAGAGGATGGTGCTCCTGCAGACAGACAGACAGACAGGCAGGCAGACAGACAGACAGACAGACAGACAGGCAGGTAGATGTAGTCAAAGAGGTTAATGTTCCCCCAGGTCAGAGGACAGTGCTCCTGGCAGACAGACAGGTGGAGACACAGACCGGTAGATTCAGTCTGTGTTTCATTGATTCTTTTTTGTGTCCTCGTCTCCTTCCTGTCTCACCTCCTTAGCTCCCTTCCTTCCCTTCACAGAGCAGATAGACAGGCAGAGTCTGGCTGAGCGAGGGAGGTCAGCCAGGTAGATGTCATAGGCCAGCCACTCGTTCCACCTGCATACAGACAGGTCAGTCAGACAGACAGGTAAAACAGAGAGACAGACAGCAATGCTGTACTCCACTGTGTAATGTACTAGGAGTGATAAAGAAACAGGCTGCAGACATGAAGCTGCAAACTGACGCTTGTCACTGTGTGACACGCTAACAATTAACGTTCAGTCATCCTCAACGTTCAACGGTGACTCAGCAACAAAGTAGCTGGTCACGTCTTTCAACGGCGACTCAGCAACAAAGTAGCTGGTCACGTCTTTCAGCGGCAACTCAGTAACAAAGTAGCCAGTTACACTGGGGTTAGTGTGTATACTCAATGTGTGGTACCTGGGGTTAGTGTGTATACTCAGTGTGTGGTACCTGGGATTGGAGCAGGGGACTCTCTGTGTGTTGACGTTGTCACAGAGCGGCTCTCCACCGTGATAGATGCCGGTCCTAACATAGATCTACACGCACACACACACACACACACACAGACAGACACACACAGACACACACAAACACACAGACACACACAAACAGACAATGACTGTCAGTCAGACACACTAAAGTCAGATCTGTTTCCTCCCAAAAGCAGCAGGACAAAATACGATCAGAGTTCTTACTGACTTACTGACTAACGTTACCTTCAGACACAATAATTATGTTTAATATTTAAACCTTGAGACAAAAGTTAATCTTCCAAAAGTCTGTGGTCAGAAAACAATAACAAGGAGAATCAAAATTATCAGACAACTGTGACAGATGAGGTTTCAGAGATGACAGCAGAACATGGTGAGACAGACAGAGATGACAGCAGAACATGGTGAGACAGATCAGAGATGACAGCAAAACATGGTGAGACAGACTGAGGCAGACGCAGAGATGACAGCAGAACATGGTGAGACAGACCAGAGATGACAGCAGAACATGGTGAGACAGACAGAGATGACAGCAGAACATGGTGAGACAGACTGAGACAGACCAGAGATGACAGCAGGACATGGTGAGACAGACTGAGACAAACCAGAGATGACAGCAGAACATGGTGAGACAGACAGAGATGACAGCAGAACATGGTGAGACAGACTGAGGCAGACCAGAGATGACAGCAGAACATGGTGAGACAGACTGAGGCAGACCAGAGATGACAGCAGGACATGGTGAGACAGACTGAGGCAGACCAGAGATGACAGTAGGACATGGTGAGACAGACTGAGACAGACCAGAGATGGCAGCAGAACATGGTGAGACAGACTGAGGCAGACCAGAGACCGACCTTGTCGATGTCTCGGATGTTGACGTTGACGTAGGTGGCGCAGAGCAGCCGGACCCTCAGCAGAGTGTTGAAGGCCCACAGAGAGCGAGCCGGAGAACCGTCGCCTCCTCCCGGACACGGAGACGGCTGGGGAGTCCGACGACTGAAATACCAAACGACAAACATCTTACACCTGTTTACACACTGACATATTACACCTGGCTACACACAGTCATATTACACCTGGCTACACACAGTCATATTACACCTGGCTACACACAGTCATATTACACCTGGCTACACACATACATCTTACACCTGGCTACACACAGTCATATTACACCTGGCTACACACAGACATCTTACACCTGGCTACACACAGTCATATTACACCTGGCTACACACAGTCATATTACACCTGGCTACACACAGACATCTTACACCTGGCTACACACATACATCTTACACCTGGCTACACACAGTCATATTACACCTGGCTACACACAGACATCTTACACCTGGCTACACACATACATCTTACACCTGGCTACACACAGTCATATTACACCTGGCTACACACAGACATCTTACACCTGGCTACACACATACATCTTACACCTGGCTGCACACATACATCTTACAACTGGCTGCACACAGTCATATTACACCTGGCTACACACAGACATCTTACACCTGGCTACACACAGACATCTTACACCTGGCTACACACAGTCATCTTACACCTGGCTACACACAGTCATCTTACACCTGGCTACACACAGTCATCTTACACCTGGCTACACACTGACATCTTACACCTGGCTACACAGTCATATTACACCTGGCTACACACAGTCATATTACACCTGGCTACACACATACATCTTACACCTGGCTACACACTGACATCTTACACCTGGCTACACACTGACATCTTACACCTGGCTACACACAGACATCTTACACCTGGCTACACACAGAGATCTTACACCTGGCTACACACAGACATCTTACACCTGGCTGCACACATACATCTTACAACTGGCTGCACACAGTCATATTACACCTGGCTACACACAGACATCTTACACCTGGCTACACACAGACATCTTACACCTGGCTACACACAGTCATCTTACACCTGGCTACACACAGTCATCTTACACCTGGCTACACACAGTCATCTTACACCTGGCTACACACTGACATCTTACACCTGGCTACACACTGACATCTTACACCTGGCTACACAGTCATATTACACCTGGCTACACACAGTCATATTACACCTGGCTACACACATACATCTTACACCTGGCTACACACTGACATCTTACACCTGGCTACACACTGACATCTTACACCTGGCTACACACAGACATCTTACACCTGGCTACACACAGACATCTTACACCTGGCTACACACAGACATCTTACACCTGGCTACACACTGGCTACACACAGACATCTTAAAACTGTTTACACACTGGCTATACACAAACATATTACACCTGTATACACCTGGCTATACACAGACATCTTACACCTGGCTACACACAGTCATATTACACCTGTATACACACTGACTACACACAGTCATATTACACCTGGATACACACTGACTACACACAGTCATATTACACCTGTATACACACTAACTACAGTCATATTACACCTGGATTCACACTGACTACACAGTCATATTACACCTGTATACACACTGACTACACAGTCATATTACACCTGTATACACACTGACTACACAGTCATATTACACCTGGATACACACTGACTACACAGTCATATTACACCTGGATACACACTGACTACACACAGTCATATTACACCTGTATACACACTGACTACAGTCATATTACACCTGGATTCACACTGACTACACACAGTCATATTACACCTGGATTCACACTGACTACACACAGTCATATTACACCTGTATACACACTGACTACAGTCATATTACACCTGTATACACACTAACTACAGTCATATTACACCTGTATACACATCTACTACACACAGTCATATTACACCTGTATACACACTGACTACACATAGTCATATTACACCTGTATACACACCTACTACACACAGTCATATTACACCTGTATACACACTAACTACACACAGTCATATTACACCTGGCTACACACAGTCATATTACACCTGGCTACACACAGTCATATTACACCTGTATACACACTGACTACAGTCATATTACACCTGTATACACACTGACTACACACAGACATTACACCTGGATACACACTGACTACAGTCATATTACACCTGTATACACATTGACTACACACAGTCATATTACACCTGTATACACATTGACTACACAGTCATATTATACCTGTATAACACCTACTACACACAGTCATAATACACCTGTATACACAGTGACTACATACAGTCATATTACACCTGGATACACACTGACTACACACAGTCATATTACACCTGTATACACATTGACTACACACAGTCATATTACACCTGGCTACACACTGACTACAGTCATATTACACCTGGCTACACACTGACTACACACAGACAGAATGGAACATCTTCCAGCAGGAATGTGCTCTGAAATCATTGACGTGTCTGTGAAGTATAAACACTGCAGTAACGCCTGCGCAGTATGAAAAGTGTAGCGGGTGAGCGTCCACCACTGATTGGCTGTGCTAGGTGTCAGGTGATTACCTGTGTGGTTACCATGGTTACCTGTATGAAGGCGTGACGAAGCCAGAGGCAGGAAGCTGAGAGTAGAGACTGTCTTTGGAGACGAGCATCAGGTGAGGAAGACGACCCACAATGATACAGGAACGGATATACTGCAGACAGACAGGCAGAGGCAGTGAGACAGGCGGAGGCAGGGAGACAGGCATAGGCAGTAAGACAGGTGGAGGCAGTGAGACAGGCGGAGAGAGTGAGACAGACTGAAGGTTTGTCTTTTCAGAGGGAAGTTGTTACCTTGTACTGACTGAGAGGATACTTCTCCAACAGGTACTCATCACAGCCACACACCTGAGAGACAGACAGGTAGAGAGACAGACAGGTCAGTCAGATAGACAGACAGGTAGAGAGACAGACAGTCAGACAGACAGGTAGGTAGACAGATAGACAGAGAGACAGGTAGACAGACAGGCCAGTCAGACAGACAGGTATACAGACATACATGTAGAGAGACAGGCAGACAGAGAGACAGACAGGTCAGTCTGACAAAGAGGTAGGTAGAGAGACAGACAGACAGGTCAGTCAGTCAGACAGACAGGTAGACAGAGAGACAGACAGGTGTACCTTCAGGATGTACTGCCCCTGGTACTCCTGGACACAGAGGCGGAGTTGTTGAGGTGAAAGATGCATCGATCGGCTTTTCTTCCTGATGGATTCTGCGATCAGCTGCTCAGGTAAACTGTCGTGACTCACCTGAACACATCACACAGAACACAAGGTCACAGCTTGATCTCTGGTTCTTTCCTGGCTGAATTCACCTGAACGCATCACACAGAACACAAGGTCACAGCTTGATCTCTGGTTCTTTACTGGCTGAATTCACCTGAACACATCACATAGAACACAAGGTCACAGCTTGATCTCTGGTTCTTTACTGGCTGAATTCACCTGAACGCATCACACAGAACACAAGGTCACAGCTTGATCTCTGGTTCTTTACTGGCTGAATTCACCTGAACGCATCACACAGAACACAAGGTCACAGCTTGATCTCTGGTTCTTTACTGGCTGAATTCACCTGAACACATCACATAGAACACAAGGTCACAGCTTGATCTCTGGTTCTTTACTGGCTGAATTCACCTGAACGCATCACACAGAACACAAGGTCACAGCTTGATCTCTGGTTCTTTACTGGCTGAATTCATCTGAACACATCACACAGAACACAAGGTCACAGCTTGATCTCTGGTTCTTTACTGGCTGAATTCACCTGAACACATCACACAGAACACAAGGTCACAGCTTGATCTCTGGTTCTTTACTGGCTGAATTCACCTGAACGCATCACACAGAACACAAGGTCACAGCTTGATCTCTGGTTCTTTACTGGCTGAATTCACCTGAACGCATCACACAGAACACAAGGTCACAGCTTGATCTCTGGTTCTTTACTGGCTGAATTCACCTGAACACATCACATAGAACACAAGGTCACAGCCTGATCTCTGGTTCTTTACTGGCTGAATTCACCTGAACGCATCACACAGAACACAAGGTCACAGCTTGATCTCTGGTTCTTTACTGGCTGAATTCACCTGAACGCATCACACAGAACACAAGGTCACAGCTTGATCTCTGGTTCTTTACTGGCTGAATTCACCTGAACGCATCACACAGAACACAAGGTCACAGCTTGATCTCTGGTTCTTTACTGGCTGAATTCACCTGAACGCATCACACAGAACACAAGGTCACAGCTTGATCTCTGGTTCTTTATTGGCTGAATTCACCTGAACACATCACATAGAACACAAGGTCACAGCCTGATCTCTGGTTCTTTACTGGCTGAATTCACCTGAATACATCACATAGAACTCAAGGTCACAGCCTGATCTCTGGTTCTTTACTGGCTGATATCACCTGAACACATCACACAGAACACAAGTTCACAGCTTGATCTCTGGTTCTTTACTGGCTGAATTCACACATCTTCAGTATATGTCTCAGATCCAGTGATTTTGAAACCAGCTTTGAACCCTTCTGAGGAAGACTGGGGTAAAGATTTGTTTATGTGATGTCCAACTCTCCATCAAGTCAAGAGCACAGGGCTGACCCATGTGTTGAAAAGGCCAATAAAGGATTGAAGTGTTTGGAGAGGACTGTAGAGCGTACAGAGAGAACTGGGGATGAGGGAACTTTGTCTAACATGTTTTAAAAAATCAACTGGCAGTGATTAAATCTGAAGACTTTAGACTCCTTACATATTGTATCAGCTGCTGTACACATTGGCTCACTTTTTCTGTCTTTGTGAAAGAGTTTCCACACATCCTGTCATCTTACAGCCTGAAACTACATCTAGCTTTGCCTTGTATATATAGGGTTATATATATATATATATATATATATATATATATATATATATATATATATATATATATATATATATATATATATATATATATATATATATATTTATATCTTTACCTTGAGGGTGTATTTCTGTTTGGAGTTGGAAGGAGAAACGATCACCCAGATGGTCACGATCAACCTCCCTGCAGAGAGAGCGTTACAGAGAGAGAAACAGGTACAGAGACAGAGACAGGTACAGAGAGAGAGACAGGTACAGAGAGAGAGTCAGGTACAGAGAGAGAGACACAGGTACAGAGAGAGAGACACAGGTACAGAGAGAGAGACAGGTACAGAGAGAGAGTGACAGGTACAGAGAGAGAGACAGGTACAGAGAGAGAGACACAGGTACAGAGAGAGAGACACAGGTACAGAGAGAGAGACAAGTACAGAGAGAGAGACAGGTACAGAGAGAGAGAGAGAGACGGGTACAGAGAGAGAGACAGGTACAGAGAGAGAGACAGGTACAGAGAGAGAGACGGGTACAGAGAGAGACAGATACAGAGAGAGACAGATACACAGAGAGAGAGAGAGAGAGATGGGTGCAGAGAGAGAGACAGGTACAGAGAGAGAGAGAGAGAGAGAGACGGGTACAGAGAGAGAGACTTGTACTCATGAATGGATACCAGATAGTGGCGTGACATCACACATCTGAGTGTATTAGTCGGTGTTTTCTCTGTTGGAAATTGAGTTTTAGTGTCTGTATAATCTCTGTTGTATTTTTAATATGATTGAGGGTACATTAAAAACAAGGACCTTTGAGTGTCTTTCTGACTGGCTAGATTTGTGGGTTCAGCCTAGTGAATTGGCATCCAAAACTTTGTAGTTGTTGTGAGTACAAAACATTTTGTTAATAATCTCTATTTTGTTTATAGCTTTGTTAACAATAATATTTGACTTTACTCAAAATTTTGTGTTTGGATAAGGGGCAGAGGATGGATCAACTTTTAACTTTATCTTGCACTGCTGACATACATAAAGTGAAGGCTCATCCATCCTGTTTTATCATGCTTGTCGCTGTTTTTCTTTCTTTTTGGGGGTAAAATATGAAGTTTGAAATTCATGAAATTTACACAAAGTCCCACTGTTGAAAACTTGGACCAATGCATGAAAGCTGATTTGTTTTTGATTGTTTCTTTTACATCTCTGTGCCATTAAATGCATGCAAGGCAGAGACCAAAATGACTTTGTCAGAGAAGTTGGTGGAAAAGGGGGGGTGGTTAATAAAGCAAGGCCTCCGACTGGTGGTGCAGCCGAGGGTTTACAGGTGGAAGGCCTTCAGCAGCCAGCTGGGACAAGAGGCTCTATACATACATACATCAATACATAATCTAAAGGCTCTGACACACCAACCCGACGGCCGACTGTCGGCAGAAAAGGCAGTCGGACTGATCGGTCGACTCCCGTCTCTCCAAAAAGTGCCTCAGAACACACCGAAGTGATGCCGACTTGAACATATGTTCTGCGCGTGCGCGAGACGTAATACGTCTCCATAACAGCAGGCGGCGCTAATCTGTATTATCTGTATATCTGTATTGTCGCCCAAAAATTGAAAACCGTAAATGAGGCAACATCTCTCTAGACCTCTTAAACACAGAGCATGCTGTGGTCAGTCATTTTCATCAGAGAGGTGATAGTAGTCAAGGAGGATTGTTGTTGTCATTACTCGCTGAACAGAAGAAAAAACCACGGCTAATAAGAAGATACTGGCGTTGGCCGCTCTCTGATTCACTGGTCAGGGGTTAGCACTCCACCAATCAGATTGGCCATTAAGTCCGACTGCCCACTTGCTGATTTGACTTGTTGAATCGGCCACTGGGCAGAAATGGATGCCGACGGCTCCTCCAAGTGACGATGGCATGGAACACACCGATAATCAGGTTGGTGGGTCAGCGCCTTAACACAGGCTGATACTGAGGTTCTGAAACTTAATCTCAAGTGTTTCTTATTGTCGAGTCAAAGGCCTCAGTCAAAAGCAATATGACCTGATCTTGCTCATCCTGTACTGAGTCTTTTCATACTGAGCAGTTTTGGTTGTTTTCTGGTAGGTCAGGGGGCCTTTTACATGTTTAACGCTGAGTAATAATCTGCCCATGACTCTGCTTCTGTCAGAAAGGGAAACCTGTTTCGAGAGCATGAAGTCAGGTCCCCGGCTGGTCAAACAGGGTGAGTACCTTTGTCCAGCTTGCTGTAGATGTGCTGTGGGAGTTGGGGGCTGGATTCCAGGTTGGGGGGGTAAACGTAGAGCGCCTGGCTGTGGGCCCCTCCCCCCTCCCTTTCCTCCATGGCCTCTCTGCACACGCTCAGTATGGAGCGGCGGAAGTCCTGAACCTCCGGGTCCTTCATCATCTCGAACTCACAGACTGGCATCCCAATGGCAAAGCCTGCACACAGGGACGCTGTTAGTCTGAGTGTGAGGGAGGGGAGCATGGAACTCTGGGAGATGGAGTTTGGTGAGAGATGAGGTCATTATCGATGGTGAGGTCATGGGACAACGAATAATGTCTGAAAAGATGTTTGATGACCAGACCCAAAAGGATTCTGCAGATTTTCTTCTGTTTTATTTAAGTAGTTTACTTTTTTTTTTTTATATTGTGCGTGATTCTGCATCCACAGACTCCATGTTGCCCTGTTGATGACAGACCAATGACGGCCCAGACTTTTGTTGACATGTTCATGATGTGTAGCCTTCTTTGATCCTGTTTAGACCTTTGTTGGAACAACAGTAGTCTTTGTTTCAGAGAGGCCCAACAAAATATCTCTGGCCCTGTGGGGGCCTATATTGGAAACTAACTAGTCTGGAAGACGGAAGTGCATTTCCAGGATAAAGTCTTCCTTTCTCTATGTGTTGCCGTTCTCAAACTCTGTTCTCTTCGGGAGACAACAACCTTCGAGCTAGCGAGCCACACACTGAAAATGTCAAGTTTAGAAGAAAATGTGGATGGTACAACAAATCAGGTCTGCTTGGTTCTTTCAGGGAATGGTTATAAAGATCTATAAAGAATATGTTTAGCGTGCAAATTTTCCACCAAAATAAGTTCTTTGCTAGCCCTCTTTGGCCCTGTTCAGCCCTGTTTAGTCTTGTATTGGAACCAGTTAGCTCTCCTTGTCTTCTTAATTGTTGATTAGTTCAGTGAGGGACATTACTGACGTGGTTTTGATGTTTGATGAAACAGTATTGGCTAATGATGGGTGATGTTTGATGACGGACCAATGGCAGTCCAGACATTGGGTGACAGGCGGGGTGTGTGTTACCTATCTCTCGGTTCAGGATCTTCTCCTCCCGGTTGCCCAGCGGCTCGATGACTTTCAGGATCGGGTGAAAGAGTCGCAGGTCGCACAGCCGCCTCGTCTCATCGTAAAACTCCTCCCTCTCCGCCTCCTGGGTCACGCCCACAAAGATGTAGGATGACTCCTCCTGGCCAATCAGAGGGCAGAAATGATTACCACTACTAATACCTGTGCTATTAAGAGGCAGCCAGGGATGTACAGTGCCTTGCGAAAGTATTCGGCCCCCTTGAACTTTTTGACCTTTTGCCACATTTCAGGCTTCAAACATAAAGATATAAAACTGTAATTTTTTGTGAAGAATCAACAACAAGTGAGACACAATCATGAAGTGGAAAGAAATTTATTGGATATTTCAAACTGTTTTAACAGATAAAAAAACTGAAAAATTGGGCGTGCAAAATTATTCAGCATCCTTAAGTTAATACTTTGTAGCGCCACCTTTTGCTGCGATTACAGCTGTGAGTCTCTTGGGGTATGTCTCTATTCGTTATGCACATCGAAAGACTGAAATTTTTGCCCATTCCTCCTTGCAAAATAGCTCGAGCTCAGTGAGGTTGGATGGAGAGCGTTTGTGAACAGCAGTTTTCAGTTCTTTCCACAGATTCTCGATTGGATTCAGGTCTGGACTTTGACTTGGCCATTCTAACACCTGGATATGTTTATTTGTGAACCATTCTATTGTAGATTTTGCTTTATGTTTTGGATCATTGTCTTGTTGGAAGACAAATCTCCGTCCCAGTCTCAGGTCTTTTGCAGACTCCATCAGGTTTACTTCCAGAATGGTCCTGTATTTGGCTCCATCCATCTTCCCATCAATTTTAACCATCTTCCCTGTCTCTGCTGAAGAAAAGCAGGCCCAAACCATGATGCTGCCACCACCATGTTTGACAGTGGGGATGTTGTGTTCAGGGTGATGAGCTGTGTTGCTTTTACGCCAAACATAACATTTTGCATTGTTGCCAAAAAGTTCGATTTTGGTTTCATCTGACCAGAGCACCTTCTTCCACATGTTTGGTGTGTCTCCCAGGTGGCTTGTGGCAAACTTTAAATGACACTTTTTATGGATATCTTCAAGAAATGGCTTTCTTCTTGCCACTCTTCCATAAAGGCCAGATTTGTGCAGTATACGACTGATTGTTGTCCTATGGACAGAGTCTCCCACCTCAGCTGTAGATCTCTGCAGTTCATCCAGAGTGATCATGGGCCTCTTGGCTGCATCTCTGATCAGTCTTCTCCTTGTATGAGCTGAAAGTTTAGAGGGACGGCCGGGTCTTCATAGATTTGCAGTGGTCTGATACTCCTTCAATTTCAATACTATCGCTTGCACAGTGCTCCTTGGGATGTTTAAGCTTGGGAAATCTTTTTGTATCCAAATCTTAAACTTAAACTTCTCCACAACAGTATCTGGGACCTGCCTGGTGTGTTCCTTGTTCTTCATGATGCTCTCTGCATCATGAAGAAGAATCCACCTAGAATAGGTGGATTCTATTTTTCATCATTAGTCATTTAGGTCAACATTGGATCATTCAGAGATCCTCACTGAACTTCTGGAGAGAGTTTTCTGCACTGAAAGTAAAGGGGCTGAATAATTTTGCACGCCCTATTTTTCAGTTTTTTATCTGTTAAACAGTTTGAAATATCCAATAAATTTCGTTCCACTTCATGATTGTGTCCGACTTGTTGTTGATTCTTCACAAAAAATTACAGTTTTATATCTTTATGTTTGAAGCCTGAAATGTGGCAAAAGGTCAAAAAGTTCAAGGGGGCCGAATACTTTCTCAAGGCACTGTACCTGCAGCAGGGATAGTGTTGGGGATATACTGTACCTGCAGCAGGGATAGTGTTGGGGATGTACTGTACCTGCAGCAGGGATAGTGTTGGGGATGTACTGTACCTGCAGCAGGGATAGTGTTGGGGATGTACCTGCAGCAGGGATAGTGTTGGGGATGTACCTGCAGCAGGTGGTAGTGTTGGGGATGTACTGTACCTGCAGCAGGTGGTAGTGTTGGGGATGTACCTGCAGCAGGGATAGTGTTGGGGATGTACCTGCAGCAGGGATAGTGTTGGGGATGTACTATACTTGCAGCAGGGATAGTGTTAGGGATGTACCTGCAGCAGGGACAGTGTTGGGGATGTACTGTACCTGCAGCAGGTGATAGTGTTGGGGATGTACTGTACCTGCAGCAGGGATAGTGTTGGGGATGTACCTGCAGCAGGCATAGTGTTGGGGATGTACTGTACCTGCAGCAGGTGGTAGTGTTGGGGATGCACTGTACCTGCAGCAGGTGGTAGTGTTGGGGATGCACTGTACCTGCAGCAGGGATAGTGTTGGGGATGTACCTGCAGCAGGGATAATGTTGGGGATGTACTGTACCTGCAGCAGGGATAGTGTTGGGGATGTACTGTACCTGCAGCAGGTGGTAGAGCGGGTACTTCCTGGCCTCAGTGAAGAGCTGCTGCTTGATGCTGAGGAGAGGAGTTTCTCTGAGACACTCCAGACTCACCATCATCCCTGAAACACAACAACTGTCACGAACCAGCTCACAGCTCATCAAAAATAAGGAAGACCACACACAATTAAGGATTACATTTAAGCCAATTTTATCAACCCATAATAAATAATACTTAAAAATAGGATAAAACATTATTACGATGCATAACTTACTGGAACAAAGCTGAGCAACATGTTGTTGCTGGTGATACAAACACTGAATAATATATATATATTGAAGCGATATTGGCGTTAAAGATCCGCTGATTGCTGTCTGATTCTGTGAATGAATGCCCGCATTGCATTGTGGGAAATCAGCTTTGCGTGCGCCCAGCTCGGATCATATCGTGTTCTGTATTACAGCATACTGTAATATTTCACCGGTAATAAGACCGAAATAATACTATTAAAATAAAGAAATGAATACCATGATAACATCTAAATAAATGTTGATAGATGTAGAATTATAGTTTTAAAAATATCAATAAACAAAAGAGCAACCCAGCTTCCCTGGCCGAAATAGACCGAAATAATAACATTAAGAGAAATACATATAAACCGTGATAAAATCTTGTGAATAATGTTGATTAAAACAGCTGTTATTGGGATAAAAATACCAATAATTAAACTGTCACAGATTTGGAGTTAAGGGGGCGTGTTTTTTCTTTCGTCGATATCTGACGGTGAGGGATTAACATGAATGTCTATCTGACGGACCCCCTCGTCGAAAAATAACGCCAGGGTTCCTTGACCATGCGTCAGACATTTGACGAGTAGGGAGTGAGACTGTGTTGAAACTACCCAAGAGCCCCCACAGAGTGGGAGGGGTCATCACACAACACATCAGACAACACAGGCTACATTTACACTGCTACTTTTGGGTTTTTAGAGTTTCGAGCCAAAAGAGCAGTGTGAATGTGAGGTGTAAATATAGCTAAATGTATTTAATATATAATATATATATATATATATATATATATATATATATATATATATATATATATATATATATATATATATATATATATATATATATATATATATATATATATATAACGCAGGCGTACCGTTGGGCAGGCAGCAGTCCACCAGGATGCGGGGGGGCATCAGGTGGAGCCCCCACAGCTCCCCAGACGACGGCCTGGGCGCCATGGCAACCACCAATCACAAGCCTCTTCACCTCAGCACTTGGCTACCTAGACAGACAGACAAGTTAGAAAGACAGACAGACAGGTTAGAGAGAGAGACAGGTTAGAGAGACAGACAGACAGACAGACAGAAACTGATTTAGCAGTCTTTGGCATTGTTTGGGACGCAAATTTGCATTTCCTAGGATGGCGAAGGAACATCCCGCCCTACTCTGCCTCTGATTGGCTTACCGTGATATTCATACCCTAACGCTAACCAATTTCACTCCTCATGCTTAAACCTGACAAATCCAACCAATGAAGGCAAGGCAAGGCAGCTTTATTTGTATAGCACATTTCAGCAACAGGGTCATTCAAAGTGCTCTACATAAAACATTAAAGAGCAGTTAAAAACTATTAAAATAAAATACATAAAATACGAGAATAAAAGTTACAGTGCAGTATAAGAAATTAACATTTTTTTAAAGAAAGGCAACATCAAAAAGAAAGGTCTTCAGCCTTAATTCAAAAGTTTTCTGGGAGTTTGTTCCAGATATGTGGAGCGTAAAAACTAAATGCTGCTTCCCCCTGTTTAGTTCTGACTCTGGGGACAATAAGCAGACCTGTCCCAGACCACCTGAGAGGTCTGGGTGGGTCATAGTGTAGTAGACCTGTCCCAGACCACCTGAGAGGTCTGGGTGGGTCAGAGTGGACCTGTCCCAGAAGACCTGAGAGGTCTGGGTGGTTCATAGTGTAGTAGACCTGTCCCAGACCACCTGAGAGGTCTGGGTGGTTCATAGTGTAGCAGCAGATCAGAAATGTATTTTGGACCTAAACCGTTTAGTGATTTATAAACCAGCAAAAGTATTTTGAAATCAATTCTTTGAGGCACTGGAAGCCAGTGTAGAGACTTCAGAACTGGAGTCATGTGATCCACTTTCTTGGTCTTAGTGAGGACTCGAGCAGCAGCGTTCTGAATCAGCTGCAGCTGTCTGATTGATTTTTTAGGGAGACCTGTAAAGACACCGTTACAGTAGTCAAGTCTACTGAAAATAAAAGCATGGACAAGTTTTTCCAAATCCTGCTGAGACATAAGTCCTTTAACCCTTGATATACAGTGAGGAAAATAAGTATTTGAACACCCTGCTATTTTGCAAGTTCTCCCACTTGTAAATCATGGAGGGGTCTGAAATTGTCATCGTAGGTGCATGTCCACTGTGAGAGACATAATCTAAAAAAAAAATCCAGAAATCACAATGTATGATTTTTTAACTATTTATTTGTATGATACAGCTGCAAATAAGTATTTAAACACCTGAGAAAATCAATGTTAATATTTGGTACAGTAGCCTTTGTTTGCAATTACAGAGGTCAAACGTTTCCTGTAGTTTTTCACCAGGTTTGCACACACTGCAGGAGGGAGATCAGTCAGGTTTCTGGGCTGTCGCTGAGAAACACGGACTTTGAGCTCCCTCCAAAGATTCTCTATTGGGTTTAGGTCTGGAGACTGGCTAGGCCACGCCAGAACCTTGATATGCTTCTTACAGAGCCACTCCTTGGTTATCCTGGCTGTGTGCTTCGGGTCATTGTCATGTTGGAAGACCCAGCCTCGACCCATCTTCAATGCTCTAACTGAGGGAAGGAGGTTGTTCCCCAAAATCTCGCAATACATGGCCCCGGTCATCCTCTCCTTAATACAGTGCAGTCGCCCTGTCCCTTGTGCAGAAAAACACCACCAAAGCATGATGCTACCACCCCCATGCTTCACAGTAGGGATGGTGTTCTTGGGATGGTACTCATCATCCTTCTTCCTCCAAACACGGTTAGTGGAATTATGACCAAAAAGTTCTATTTTGGTCTCATCTGACCACATGACTTTGTCCCATGACTCCTCTGGATCATCCAAATGGTCATTGGCAAACTTAAGACGGGCCTTGACATGTGCTGGTTTAAGCAGGGGAACCTTCCGTGCCATGCATGATTTCAAACCATGACGTCTTAGTGTATTACCAACAGTAACCTTGGAAACGGTGGTCCCAGCTCTTTTCAGGTCATTGACCAGCTCCTCCTGTGTAGTCCTAGGCTGATTTCTCACCTTTCTTAGGATCATTGAGACCCCACGAGGTGAGATCTTGCATGGAGCCCCAGTCCGAGGGAGATTGACAGTCATGTTTAGCTTCTTCCATTTTCTAATGATTGCTCCAACAGTGGACCTTTTTTCACTAAGCTGCTTGGCAATTTCCCCGTAGCCCTTTCCAGCCTTGTGGAGGTGTACAATTTTGTCTCTAGTGTCTTTGGACAGCTCTTTGGTCTTGGCCATGTTAGTAGTTGGATTCTTACTGATTGTATGGGGTGGACATGTGTCTTTATGCAGCTAACAACCTCAAACAGGTGCATCTAAATTAGGATAATAAATGGAGTGGAGGTGGACATTTTAAAGGCAGACTAACAGGTCTTTGAGGGTCAGAATTCTAGCTGATAGACAGGTGTTGAAATACTTATTTGCAGCTGTATCATACAAATAAATAGTTAAAAAATCATACATTGTGATTTCTGGATTTTTGTTTTTAGATTATGTCTCTCACAGTGGACATGCACCTACGATGACAATTTCAGACCCCTCCATGATTTCCAAGTGGGAGAACTTGCAAAATAGCAGGGTGTTCAAATACTTATTTTCCTCACTGTATATATTTTTAAGGTGGTAATAGGCTGACTTTGTTATTGTCTTAATGTGGCTGTTAAAATCCAGGTCTGAGTCCATGACTACACCAAAGTTTCTGGCTTTGTCTGTTGTTTTTAACATTATTGTTTGAAGCTGAGTGCTGACTTTTAATCGTTCCTCTTTTGCTCCAAAAACATCCACCTCAGTTTTTTCATCATTTAATTTAAGAAAGTTCTGGCACATCCAGTCATTTATTTTTTAATGCACTTAGTCAGTTGTTGTATTGAACTATAGTCCCCTGGCGATAATGTTATGTAAATGTCGTGTCGTCCGCATAACTATGGTAACTTATTTTGTTGTTTTCCATAATCTGAGCCAGTGGAAGCATGTAGATGTTAAACAGTTAAATGTTATATTTGTATGCTCAGATGTATGATTCCCTATAGACACAAAGTAGTCCCTATTCTTTAAATAAGACTCAAACCACTTTAGTACTGAGCCAGAAATGCCAACCCAGTTTTCCAATCGGTCTAGTAATATGTCATGGCCGACCGTATCAAATGCAGCACTGAGATCAAGTAATACTAAGACTGAAATTTTGCCACTATCTGTGTTTAAGTGGATGTCATTAAAGACTTTAACAAGAGCTGTTTCAGTGCTGTGGTGAGGTCGAAAACCCGACTGGAAGGCATCAAAACTGTTGTTTAGTGACAAGAGAAGGTTGAGTTGTTGGAAAACCGCTTTCTCAATGATTTTACTTAAAAATGGAAGGTTTGATATCGGCCTATAGTTGCTCATTAGTGACATGTCTAGATTGTTCTTTTTTAAGAGTGGCTTAATAACTGCAGTTTTCAGTGCCTGTGGAAAGATACCTGAGAGAAGGGACGTGTTTACAATCTGTAGAAGATCTGTAGCCAAACAATTTGAAACATTTTGAAAAGGCCCGTTGGTAGAATATGAAGACCACAGGAGGGTTTTTTTTAGATGTTGTATAATGTCCTCCAGGTTTTTATGGTTGATCATATGAATTTGGGTCATATTGGAATTTGTTTGGCGTGAACACTGTCACAACACATATCCTGTACTTGATATGGTAGCACTGACTGTCTAAGTTTCTGAATTTTGTCTCTGAAGAAGATGGCGAAGTCATTGCAGGCCTTGGTGGATAAAAGTTCAGATGCTACTGGTACTGGAGGGTTTGTTAACCTATCGACAGTAGCAAACAAAGCACGTGAGTTATTATTGTTTTTGGCAATAATGTCCGAGAAGAAGGACCGCCTTGCATTCCTCAGTTCCAAATTATAAATGCGAAGTCTCTCTTTATAGGTGTTATATATTGTTATGTTATATGGACCTGGAGATTAGTTTTTAGCCACCTGCGTTCTGCTTTTCGACACTCTCTTTTTTCTGTTCTCACCTCTATAACATTTCTCCATGGAGATCTTTTCTTACCAGAGACAGCTTTGACCTTAATGGGAGCAATGGCATCAATAACATTTGTAATTTTACAGTTGAAATGATCTACAAGCTCAGTGACTGAGACCCCTGAGAGGGTGTCAGTGATATACCGTTTTCTTATTAACTTAGTTTGGACACTTTTGGGCACCGAGATAGTGCCATTAAAGAGAAAACAGGAATGATCAGAGAGAGCAGCATCAGTCACCACAACCTTGGAAATGTTCAGACCCTGGGAGATAATCAAGTCCAGAGTGTGCCCCTTGTTGTGTGTGGGCTCCGTCACATGCTGAGTCAGTCCATAGTTCTCAAAACCACAACACGGTTCTTTGGCCCCTCTGTCCTGGGGGTTGTCAACATGAGTGTTAAAATCACCAGCAATAATTAGATTATAGACAGCAAGGCAAAGAGTACTAGCCAATCAGAGGTGGAGTAGGGCGGGACATTCATATAACTAAAGCATTAAACATTTAGGCCCTGTCTGTGGAGTATCTGGTTTTAAGCGGTGCAGTAAAACAAAGATAAAGATTATTTTCCTTTG
>CM042336.1:25794028-25814028 GCA_023566125.1 Zingel zingel
GGTGTTGGCTCATCCTCTTCCTCTCTTAAAGGGCCAGCAGCCTCCCAGAGCTGCTGCAGAGAGAGGAGGAAACAGGAGCTCTCACTCTGTCTCAGAAATCACACAGTACCCAGGGTATGGTCTGGCCCTGGTTAGTGAGTACCTTGGGTATGGTCTGACCCGAGTTACTGAGTACCCAGGGTATGGTCTGGCCCTGGTTAGTGAGTACCCCGGGTATGGTCTGGCCCTGGTTAGTGAGTACCCTGGGTATGGTCTGGCCCTGGTTAGTGAGTACCCTGGGTATGGTCTGGCCCTGGTTAGTGAGTACCCTGGGTATGGTCTGACCCTGGTTAGTGAGTACCCTGGGTATGGTCTGACCCTGGTTAGTGAGTACCCAGGGTATGGTCTGGCCCTGGTTAGTGAGTACCCTGGTTAGTGAGTACCCTGGGTATGGTCTGACCTGAGTTACTCAGTTACTCCCGATAAAAAGGTTAAAGGTGCACTATCGGAGCATGCATGGCCACTTCCGTTGACGTTCCACATAAATACCAAACAAGACAGAGCAAGCTCGCCCCTCCCCCCATGTTTACGTAACTGTCACTAAGCCCCACCCCCTCCCCAACCATCTTGTCGGTAATTGGCTGGAGTGGTTTGTGGTATTTTGGTGCCCAGCATGTGCCTCTAGTGTCTGTTTGAGATTTAGGACCCCTGTGTTGTCTCCTGAGACCGGGCTTTTTCACGGTGTGTTCAGGGACCAGGCAGCTAGCGGATCAAGGAGAGATGACTACCATTTGAGACTAAAATGAAATCGCGCTGAAACCATACAAGAGCTCATAGTGCATCTTTAAGGTGCATACATGCAGGGATCCCCGTTACTGAAGGAGTTCCCTATGTCTGGTAACGTGTTGTGAGAACTCAGATTTTAACCCAAATATAATCTGTTTTTAAACTGCTGGTAAACGCACTGACACACTGCGCTCTGTAGTCTGAATCAACGGAGGAACATTTCCAGGATAAACTTCCTCTCTCTCTGTGTTTCTGTTCTCAAACTCCGTTCTCTTCAGGAAACATCAACCTCGTAGCCACCGAGCTACACGCTGAAAATATCAAGCTATGCTTGGCTCTTCCAGGGAATGATTGTGAAGATTAACTAAGAATATGTTAGATCATTTCCTCTCTAACTGGGAGGTTTTACTAAGAATATGTTAGATCATTTCCTCTCTAACTGGGAGGATTAATAAGAATATGTTAGATCATCTCCTCTCTAACTGGGAGGTTTTACTAAGAATATGTTAGATCATCTCCTCTCTAACTGGGAGGTTTTACTAAGAATATGTTAGGTCATTTCCTCTCTAACTGGGAGGTTTTATAAAGAATATGTTAGATCATCTCCTCTCTAACTGGGAGGTTTTATAAAGAATATGTTAGGTAATCTCCTCTCTAACTGGGAGGGTTAATAAGAATATGTTAGATCATCTCCTCTCTAACTGGGAGGTTTTATAAAGAATATGTTAGATCATTTCCCTCGCACCATTGTTACGAAAAGAGAGCTGAGCCAGAAGGCAAAGCTCTCAATCTACCGGTCAGTTTTCATTCCTACCCTCACCTATGGTTATGAAGGATGGGTCATGACCGAAAGAACAAGATCCAGGGTACAAGCGGCCAAAATGGGTTTCCTCTGGAGGGTGGCTGGCGTCTCCCTTAGAGATAGGGTGAGAAGCTCAGTCATCCGTGAGGAGCTCGGAGTAGAGCCGCTGCTCCTTCGCGTCGAAAGGAGCCAGTTGAGGTGGTTTGGGCATCTGGTAAGGATGCCCCCTGGGCGCCTCCCTAGGTAGGTGGTCCAGGCACGTCCAGATGGGAGGAGGCCTCCGGGAAGACCCTGGACTAGGTGGAGGCACGTCCAGCTGGGAGGAGGTCTCGGGGAAGACCCAGGACTAGGTGGAGGGACGTCCAGCTGGGAGGAGGCCTTGGGGAAGACCCGGGACTAGGTGGAGACACGTCCAGCTGGGAGGAGGTCTCGGTGAAGACCCAGGACAAGGTGGAGGGATTATATCTCCAACCTGGCCTGGGAACGCCTCGGGATCCTCCAGTCGGATCTGGTTAATGTGGCTCTGGAAAGGGAAGTTTGGGGTCCCCTGCTGGAGCTGCTACCCCCGCGACCCGATACCGGATAAGCGGACGAAGATGGATGGATGGATGGATAGATCATCTCCTCTCTAACTGGGAGGTTTTAATAAGAATATGTTAGGTCATTTCCTCTCTAACTGGGAGGTTTTGGGACTGATTGGGGGGATTGCTGTGGATGAAGTAACCACGGAGATACACTGGTAAGAGCCAATGAGGTGTAACCATGTATCAGCTCATTTAAATATCTCACGTTACTGGATTGTGTCAACAGGTAACTTCATGTAATATTGGATGTGGAGTTTTCTTCTGCGCGATGCAAATGTTCCACCAGAACCCGTTCCTTCCTGAGACTATTTAGGATTTAGGACGCTACTAATTAAATTAAATAATAAACCGTTATAAAATGGTATGAACCCGTTAAAACCAACCAGTGGAATCCACTGATATAAAGCTCTTACAACCCTCCACTCAGGCGTCCACGTACTCCTGGGTTTAGTCTGTTTATCTAGCTTTGACTTGATTTATTGGGACTGGGAGTGTGTGTGTGTGTGTGTGTGTGTGTGTGTGTGTGTGTGTGTGTGTGCATGTGAGTGTGTGTGTGTGTGTGTGTGTGTGTGTGTGTGTGTGTGCATGTGAGTGTGTGTGTGTGTGTGTGTGTGTGTGTGTGTGAGTGTGTGTGAGTGTGTGTGTGAGTGTGTGTGTGTGTGTGTGTGTGTGTGTGTGTGTGTGTGTGTGAGTGTGTGTGAGTGTGTGTGTGTGTGTGTGAGTGTGTGTGTGAAATAAACTCTGCTTGCATGTTCTGTAGTTAGACATTATTAATTTATTAGAAACTACTCTCTATCATCTTCATCATCATAATCATCATCATCATCATCACCATCATCACCATCATCATCATCTTCATCATCATCACCATCATCATCATCATCATCATCTTCTTCTTCTTTATGTAGAACTTCTCCACTGACACTAACAGTCTGTTGCCATGGTTTCCAGAGTCCTTGTTAGTCTGATCATCAGCTGTTAAAGTCGTTCGCTCTCAGGTGAGAGGGGTGTGAGTGTGCGTTACGGGTTGTGTATATTGTGTAGTGTGTGTGTGTTATGTGTTGTGTATATTGTGTAGCGTGTGTGTGTTGTGTGTGTTGTGTAGCTTGTGTGTGTGTTGTGTGTGTTATGTGTTGTGTAGCTTGTGTAGATTGTGTGTGTTGTGTGTGTTATGTGTTGTGTAGCTTGTGTAGATTGTGTGTTGTGTGTGTTGTGTAGATTGTGTGTGTTGCGTGTTGTGTAGATTGTGTGTTATGTGTTGTGTGTGTTGTGTAGATTGTGTGTGTTGTGTAGATTGTGTGTGTTATCTGTTGTGTAGATTGTGTAGCTTGTGTGTGTTGTGTTGATTGTGTGTGTTGTGTGTTGTGTAAATTGTGTGTTGTGTAGATTATGTAGCGCGTGTGTGTTGTGTGTGTTATGTGTTGTGTAGATTGTGTAGATTGTGTAGCATGTGTGTGTTGTGTGTGTTGTGTAGATTGTGTAGCTTGTGTGTGTTGTGTGTTATGTGTTGTGTAGCTCGTGTGTGTTGTGTAGCTTGTGTGTGTTGTGTGTGTTGTGTAGCTTGTGTGTGTTGTGTGTTATGTGTTGTGTAGCTTGTGTGTGTTGTGTGTTATGTGTTGTGTAGCTTGTGTGTGTTGTGTGTGTTGTGTAGCTTGTGTAGCTTGTGTGTGTTGTGTGTGTTATGTGGTGTGTAGCTTGTGTAGCTTGTGTAGATTGTGTGTGTTGTGGGTAAGAGTTCTCAGGATGTGGTTCTCTCTATGCAGCTGCTGGTTCTTCTCCTGTGTAGATTGTGTGCGTTATGTGTTGTGTAGATTGTGTGTTATGTGTTGTGTAGATTGTGTGTGTTGTGTAGATGGTGTGTGTTATGTGTTGTGTAGCTTGTGTAGCTTGTGTAGATTGTGTGTGTTGTGGGTAAGAGTTCTCAGGATGTGGTTCTCTCTCTGCAGCTGCTGGTTCTTCTCCTGCAGATCTCTGATTTGTTCCCTGAGAAGCTCCACCTCCTCTCGGACCGCCAGCATCAGGTGACTCTTCACCAGGTCCTGCAAACAGCCAGTCAGACAGCCAGTCAGACAGTCAGTAAAACAGTCAGTCAGACTGCAGTCAGTCAAACAGCCAGTCAGTCAAACAGCCAGTCAGTCAGACAGTCAGTCAGTCAAACAGACAGTCAGTCAGACAGTCAGTCAAACAGCCAGTCAGACAGTCAGTCAGACAGTCAGTCAAACAGTCAGTCAGTCAAACAGCCAGTCAAACAGCCAGTCAGACAGTCAGTCAAACAGCCAGTCAGTCAGTCAAACAGACAGTCAAACAGCCAGTTAGACAGTCAGTCAGTCAGTCAGTCAGACAGCCAGTCAGACAGCCAGTCAAACAGCCAGTCAGACTGTCAGTCAAACAGTCAGTCAAACAGCCAGTCCAAAAGCCAGTCAGACAGTCAGTCAGTCAAACAGACAGTCAGTCAGACAGTCAGTCAAACAGCCAGTCAAACAGTCAGTCAGTCAGACAGTCAGTCAGACAGTCAGTCAAACAGTCAGTCAGTCAGACAGTCAGTTAAACAGCCAGTCAGTCAGACAGTCAGTCAAACAGTCAGTCAAACAGTCAGTCAGACAGTCAGTCAAACAGTCAGTCCAACAGCCAGTCAGACAGTCTGTCAGACAGTCAGTCAAACAGCCAGTCAAACAGTCACGCAGACAGCCAGTCAGACAGTCAGTCAGACAGTCAGTCAAACAGTCAGTCAAACAGTCAGTCAAACAGTCAGTCAAACAGCCAGTCAATCAAACAGCCAGACAGACATCAGACATCAGACAGACATCAGACATCAGACAACAGACATCAGACAGACATCAGACATACATCAGACATCAGACATCAGACAACAGACATCAGACAGACATCAGACATCAGACAACAGACATCAGACAGACATCAGACATCAGACAGACATTAGACAGACATCAGGCATACATCAGACAAACATCAGACAGACAGACATCAGACATCAGACAGACATCAGACAGACATCAGACATCAGACAGACATCAGACAGACATCAGACATCAGACATTAGACAGACATCAGACAGACATCAGACAGACATCAGACATCAGACATCAGACAGACATCAGACAGACATCAGACATCAGACATCAGACAGACATCAGACATCAGCCAGACATCAGACATCAGACAGACATCAGACATCAGACATCAGACAGACATCAGACATCAGACAGACATCAGACATCAGACAGACATCAGACATCAGACATCAGACAGACATCACAGACATCAGACAGACATCAGACATCAGACAGACAACAGACATCAGACAGACATCAGACATCAGACAGACATCAGACAGACATCAGACAGACATCAGACATCAGACAGACATCAGACATCAGACAGACATCAGACAGACATCAGAAATCAGACAGACATCAGATACCAGACAGACATCAGACAGACATCAGACAGACAGACATCAGACATCAGACATCAGACAGACATCAGACATCAGACATCAGACAGACATCAGACATCAGACAGACATCAGACAGACATCAGACAGACATCAGACAGACATCAGAAATCAGACAGACATCAGACATCAGACAGACATCAGACAAACTTTCCAAAAACTTTAAAAAACGTTCAAAAAACCTCAGGAAACTTAGAAATCACTCACCATGGCCTGTTCAATTTTGTTGTCGATGGCAATCAGACTGTTACTGGAACTACTGAAAGACACAGAGAGACAGACAGGTGAGATACAGAGAGACAGACGACAGGTGAGATACAGAGAGACAGACAGGTGAGATACAGAGAGACAGACGACAGGTGAGATACAGAGAGACAGACAGGTGAGATACAGAGAGACAGGCGACAGGTGAGATACAGAGAGACAGACGACAGGTGAGATACAGAGAGACAGACAGGTGAGATACAGAGAGACAGACAGGTGAGCTACAGAGAGACAGACAGGTGAGATACAGAGAGACAGACGACAGGTGAGATACAGAGAGACAGACGACAGGTGAGATACAGAGAGGCAGACGACAGGTGAGATACAGAGAGACAGACAGTCAGAGAGACAGACTGAAAGACAGACAGACATAGATCTCAGATGGACAGACAGACGACAGGTGAGATACAGAGAGACAGACGACAGGTGAGATACAGGGAGACAGACAGGTGAGATACAGAGAGACAGATGACAGGTGAGATACAGAGAGAGACAGGTGAGATACAGAGAGACAGACGACAGGTGAGATACAGAGAGACAGACAGGTGAGATACAGATAGACAGACGACAGGTGAGATACAGAGAGACAGACAGGTGAGATACAGAGAGACAGACGACAGGTGAGATACAGAGAGACAGACGACAGGTGAGATACAGAGAGACAGACAGGTGAGATACAGACAGACAGACGACAGGTGAGCTACAGAGAGACAGACAGGTGAGATACAGAGAGACAGACGACAGGTGAGATACAGAGAGGCAGACGACAGGTGAGATACAGAGAGACAGACAGTCAGAGAGACAGACTGACAGACAGACAGACATAGATCTCAGATGGACAGACAGACAGACGACAGGTGAGATACAGAGAGACAGACGACAGGTGAGATACAGAGAGACAGACGACAGGTGAGATACAGAGAGGCAGACGACAGGTGAGATACAGAGAGACAGACAGTCAGAGAGACAGACTGAAAGACAGACAGACATAGATCTCAGATGGACAGACAGACAGACAGACGACAGGTGAGATACAGAGAGACAGACGACAGGTGAGATACAGAGAGACAGACGACAGGTGAGATACAGAGAGGCAGACGACAGGTGAGATACAGAGAGACAGACAGTCAGAGAGACAGACTGAAAGACAGACAGACATAGATCTCAGATGGACAGACAGACAGACAGACGACAGGTGAGATACAGGGAGACAGACAGGTGAGATACAGAGAGACAGACGACAGGTGAGATACAGAGAGACAGACAGGTGAGATACAGAGAGACAGACGACAGGTGAGATACAGAGAGACAGACAGGTGAGATACAGAGAGACAGACGACAGGTGAGATACAGAGAGACAGACAGGTGAGATACAGAGAGACAGACGACAGGTGAGATACAGAGAGACAGACGACAGGTGAGATACAGAGAGACAGACAGGTGAGATACAGACAGACAGACGACAGGTGAGCTACAGAGAGACAGACAGGTGAGATACAGAGAGACAGACGACAGGTGAGATACAGAGAGGCAGACGACAGGTGAGATACAGAGAGACAGACAGTCAGAGAGACAGACTGACAGACAGACAGACAGACAGACATAGATCTCAGATGGACAGACAGACAGACGACAGGTGAGATACAGAGAGACAGACGACAGGTGAGATACAGGGAGACAGACAGAGATCTCAGACAGACAGACAGGTCAAAGACAGACACTTCCCCTGCTTTCAGACATTGTAACTTCCTTTTCCTTCGGAGAAACTAAATCAATATGCCGATGACTCTGTGATGTTCAGAGGGAGAATCAGAGCCCGCCCCTTTCACCCTGTTGCCATGGTTACCTGTGGCAGAACAGCAGCAGTGACGTCATGGTGCCTTCGGAGCCCCGCCCCCCGGGCAGCAGGGTTGGGGGGAGCAGGGCCGGCACTGATTGGTCAGTGGTGCTAGGGGGCGTGGCCAGCCGCGATTGGTCAGTGGTACTAGGGGGCGTGGCCGGCCTTGATTGGTCAGTGGTTCTGGAGGGCGGGGCAGGCCTTGATTGGTCAGTGGTTCTGGAGTTTGTGGCCGGCCGTAATTGGTCAGTGGTTCTAGGGGGCGGGGCCGGCCGTGAGCACTGACTCGTCTTCGGCCAGGACTCCCTGACACCCGACACGTGACCTCTGACATTTCTACGATCCCGCAGCACCACAGGGGTCCCTACGGGTGTCCCGGGTTGCTTAGCAACGAGCTGCAAAGTCCTGAGGGGGAGGGGTGGGGTGGATGGGGGGCGCCGCTGCGGGCGGGGACATGGGGCGGGGTCAGAGATCGGAGTCGCTGGCTGGCGCCCAGAAAACATTTTCTGCCAGCCAATCGCAGCTCAGATACAGACTGCAGGAACCTGCCGGCCAATCGCAGCTCAGATACAGACTGCAGGAACCTGCCGGCCAATCGCAGCTCAGATACAGACTGCAGGAACCTGCCGGCCAATCGCAGCTCAGATACAGACTGCAGGAACCTGCCGACCAATCTCAGCGCAGATACAGACTGCAGGAACCTGCCGGCCAATCGCAGCTCAGATACAGACTGCAGGAACCTGCCGGCCAATCGCAGCTCAGATACAGACTGCAGGAACCTGAAGGCCAATCGCAGCTCAGATACAGACTGCAGGAACCTGCCGGCCAATCGCAGCTCAGATAAAGACTGCAGGAACCTGCCGGCCAATCGCAGCTCAGATATAGACTGCAGGAACCTGCCAGCCAATCACAGCTCAGATCCTCCAACAGAGACCAACGGTGTGGTCTAGATTATTATCCATGAAGTCAAGGTTTCTGCTCCTGAAGACGACACCAGTCTGTCTGAAACCAGCCTGGATTTAAGATAAACAGCAGCTCTGTTACCATGGAAACGTTTACCGTACCCACCAACAGCTAGCGCTCGCTGCTACCACTGAAGTCTCTGATAGTTACGGTACAGTCTGTAACAATGACTTTTTTCAGTACTCGTTAGAGACTCCTGTCACTCGTTAGAGACTCCTGTCCCTTGTTAAGGTTTAATGTCTCTCGTTAAAGAGTCCTGTCCCTCGTTAAGGTCTAATGTCTCTCGTTAAGGTCTAATGTCTCTCGTTAGAGACTCCTGTCTCTCTTTAAGGTCTAATGTCCCTCGTTAAGGTCTAATATCTCTCGTAAAGACTCCTGTCCCTCGTTAAGGTCTAATGTCTCTCGTTAGAGACTCCTGTCTCTCGTTAAGGTCTAATGTCCCTCGTTAAGGTCTAATATCTCTCGTAAAGACTCCTGTCCCTCGTTAAGGTCTAATGTCTCTCATTAGAGACTCCTGTCCCTCATTAGACACTACTGTTCCTCGTTAGAGACTCCTGTCTCTCTTTAAGATCTAATGTCTCTCGTTAAAGACTCCTGTCCCTCGTTAAGGTCTAATGTTTCTCGTTAGAGACTCCTGTCTCTCGTTAAGGTCTAATCTCTCTCATTAGAGACTCCTGTCCCTCATTAGACACTACTGTTCCTCGTTAGAGACTCCTGTCTCTCGTTAGAGACTCCTGTCCTTCATTAGAGACTCCTGTCTCTCGTTAGAGACTCCTGTCTCTCGTTAAGGTCTAATCTCTCTTGTTAGAGACTCCTGTCTCTCGTTAAGGTCTAATCTCTCTCGTTCAAGACTCCTGTCCCTCGTTAGAGACTCCTGTCCCTCGTTAGAGACTCCTGTCCCTCGTTAGAGACTCTTGTTAAAGACTCCTGTCTCCATTTTCAATGGCTCTCGTTAATGTCCCTCCATCTTACGTCCCATGATGTCCTGTGATTGGCTGGTTCCTCTGTGAGCTCCCAGGTTCTTTAGGATCCCAGAGAGCCTTGTCCAATCAGCTGTCTCAGGACGTCCAGATGTTGACTTTAAAATTCTTTAAACTCTCTGAGTGAGAGACATCAGGTCTCTCTACCACACGCTCTCTTTACCACACGCTCTTTCTGCTCTCTGATTGGCTACTGTCTCATTCCAGCCCCCGCCTACTCTCTGCTCTCTGACTGGCTGCTGTCTCATTCCAGTCCCCGCCCACTCTGTCACAGCCAATAGAAACTCTGCAGAGGAATTCTCCTCCGGCCCACTCAGAGGGGGGTGCAACACAAAGCTGCATTCATCCATTTACTCCTTCATCTTCTGAGAATTTAAACTCAGTAGTCTACAATGTAAACATAATACTACTACACACAGAAACAAACAATGTATGTTTCTGTAGTAGTATTATGTTGTCTGTGTAGTAGTATTATGTAAAGAGTCCTAGCCAATCAGAGGCGTAGTAGGGAAGGACATTCATATGGCCTAATTTAAAGCATAAACATGTTCCTCAAAACTATGAAACAAATAGTTTCATAGTTTTTATATGAAAACAAATTCAAAATCATGTGTGTGTCTGTGCATGTGTGTGTGTGTGTGTGTCTCTGTGTATGTGTGTGTGTGTGTGTGTGTGTGTGTGTGTGTGTGTGTATATGTGTGTGTGTGTGTGTGTGTGTGTGTGTGTGTGTGTGTCTGTGTGTCTGTGTGTGTGTGTGTGTGTGTGTGTGTGTCTGTGTGTGTGCGTGTGTGCGTGTGTGTGCGTGTATGTACCTGCGTGTGTGTGTGTGTGTGAGTGTGTGTGCGCGTGTGTGTGTGCATGTGTGCATTTGTGTGCGTGTGTGTGTGTGTGTGTGCATGTGTGCGTGCGTGTGTGTGTGTGTGCGTGTGCGTGTGTGTGTGTGTGCATGCGTATGTGTGTGCCTGCGTGTGTGTGTGTGCGTGCGTGCGTGCGTACATGCGTGCGTGCGTGCGTGTGCTTACTGGGACACTAGATGGAACTGATCCTTCGTTAAGGTCATCAATCTCAGCTGTGCTTTTCCTACTAAGACAAGTCAACATGTCCTCTGTGACAAAGGTCCATAGAGCAGTATGAGTTAGTCCAGAGCTGGGTTAAATAATGGATCCTCCAGTTAAAACTGGTCTTTGTCTGAGTGATCTGATAGCGACCGGGTACCATTACATGACTGAAGTTAGGGCTCATCAGTTATAGTTTCACCGCTGTGAAATGGCGAGCAGTACGAGACTGTGACGGTTAAGTTTAGGCATTAAAACTTCTTGGTGGAGATTGGTAGGGTTGGGTTAGGGATCAAATACATCACTGTGGCCCCCAGAGGGGGCTGTCTGACAGCAAACACCTCTGAGAGGCTGACTGAGAGATAACACACGTAGATGACTACTACTTTTCATAGGAACAGTTCATGAAGACAGTCTGTCTGCAGCCAATCACAGTCCAGTATGACAGTATGAATCTCAAACTTTACAGATAAGGAGACGTCTTATTTGTCGTATTTGTCGACATTGTATTTGAAATGAATTACATTGACACATTCAGAGAGATTCTGTTATGTACAAGCAGAGGGAGAAGATGTAACTAGAATACGTTTAATCTTAATCTTTTCTCGTGGTAGAAACTCAGATGTAAAGTATTCTCAGCAGAATGTTTTTATGAAAACATTTTCAGTTTTCAGTAACAGTCAGACGTCCTGCTGACGCTGAATGAATAGGTCCTCTATTCTCCTAATCTCACGCGCACACACACACACACACACACACACACACACACACACACACAGAGATACACACACACAGAGACACACACACACACACACACAATCACACACCACAGGTCTGTTTCCGCTGCTCTGAGGATCAGCTGACGTGTGGGTTATGTAGGTCAGCTGTTTAAGAAGCATTAACGCTGCTCTAACTCTGGTTGGGATTGTTGAGTCTCTGAATGATAGAGTCCTGTTAGGATCTGATAGTATCAATAAAGTTATCTGTTAGGATCTGACTGTATCAATAAAGTTATCTGCTTTTGATTGCTTTATAGTGTTTTTGGTCTATGAAGAGTTCATTTCTTCGTGTGTTTGTCAGGAACAGGAACGTGTGCTTGTGACGGCGTTGCCTGTTGACGTCAGAACATTTTAAAAACCGGTTGCCCGGGAGACTATTAGTACAGTCGTTAGTATAAAGAGCGAACAGGACCGGTGAACTTACACAACCCTGAGGGGTACACGGACTAATACATTCAGATTCAGAAAGCGAGTCGTTAATCCTAACATTTTGGGTTCTATCTGTAAAAAAGAATGAAACCATTTAATAATAGAAGGATTAACATTCATCGGAGTCATTTTCTGTACGAGCAGATGAGGCCGTAATGTGTTCAAATGTCCCAGTCTGTGCAGAGAAATGAGCCCTTCAATGTCTCTATGCTGTCTTTAGACCATACAGTCACTGTCTTAGTTAATGTTACTGCTCTTCAGAACAGTCTTATACGTAGGTATTAGATGGTCAGAGTTTGACAAAGGGGGCTTTGGACTGGCCCTGTATGCATGTCTTATATTAACGTAACATTTGTCCAACACTCTAGTGTCTCGGGTGCCACACTTGACATATTGTTCGAATCCAGGAAGGGAAAGTTCCAATTTACAGTGGTTAAAATCTCCAAGAATAAAACCAGGGGCTCCCGGAGTGCGTAGCAGTTGGTGGTGGACGCAGTCTGCAACACGAGCTGCAGCTCAGGCCGCATTCCCGCTGGGTGGCACATACGCTGAGCAAATTATGATATTGCCAAACTCCCTCGGGAGGTAAAAGGGTCTTAGAGAAATGCACAGCAGTTCAATATCAGGGCTGCACACCGTCTCTCTCACAGAATAGTTCCTGCACCAGCTGTCCCTCAAACACACAGATACCTCCTCCTCAACTTCTCCCCGAAGTTGTATCCCTGTCTGCAAGGACAAGGGAGAAACCCTCCAGCTCAATCAAGGAGTTGGGGATGTCATCGTGGAGCCAAGTCTCAGTAAATACCAACAAGCCCGCCACACGGTATTCAAAACATACCCTCATGTTGATACGGAGCTCCTCCATTTTGTTTTTAAGAGAGCTCAGGATCATACCGGGCAGCGGAGGTCTACTGCCTCTGGCGGGTCCCCCCACGTTGGCCTCTCTTCCGTAGTATTCTGCGAAATGGCGGGATTTTGTATCCGCGGGCGGCGATGTTGTTCTTGTGTAACGGAGAGACAACAGCGTGTCTCTGGAGTAGATAAGTGGTAGCCCGCCCTCCAAGTGTGAAAAGGTTTGGCACATCCTTAAAAGCTGCCAGACAATCAGTACCAGTAATAGTCCTTGTGCAAATAACGCCATAGTGCTCCTCTAAAGACAAGTAAAGACAAAACATGAAAGACAGAGGCAGCAACACAAGTGCAGGTCGCCAGCAGAGCAGGGCCACCGGAGGTTTGATATCGAGTAAGCTGATGACATCTCATCTGCCAGCTAGAGCGGGCAAACACTAGCCTCCAACAACAGCACCAAGCCCACCCTTAGCTGGCCTGCTGCTGGCTCTGATGATCACTAGTGATCTTTTAGCTCCGCGCCCTGCAACACACGGACTACGACCTATATACTCCAGAGATACTCCAGTCTACACCCCCAGATCACCTGCCGGCTGTCATCCGAGCCACATGGCCGCGTCAAAAGCAAGGAAGGCGTCAGAGAGCGTCTCCGCTGGCGAGCAAGCAAACCACCACTACCATCAATAATCCTGAGCAAAGCACGGCCGCTGACGCCCAAGATGGATGAACTTCGAATCAACCAAAGGAACTGCTTTGAATTCCGGGAATCAAACCTTACTGTGATTACCGAGACCTGGCTTCACCATCGAGTCCCTGACTCTCTGCTCAATCTGGACGGGTACTCGCTAGACCTCGGAAACGTCCGGCAAGAGGAGCGGAGGAGGCTTGTGTATCTATGTGAGTGACACATGGTGCAGACAGTACACAGTAAGAGACATCACATGCAGCCCGGATATACAGCTGCTCAGTTTATCCCTGAGACCACACGGCCTCCAGAGGGAGTTTGGCAGTATTATCAGAGTTGGTGTCTATGTCCCCCCTCAGCACCAATGCAAGTAAAGCTGCTACATGCATAGCAGAGTGTGCACATGAACAGCTGCAGCCCACACCCAGAGCATCCATCTTCTTTGTAGGTGATTTTAACCACTGGAAGCCAGAGGCTGTTTTACCAGGCTTTGAACAATACGTAAGACGAAATAACAAGATCTTAGATAAATGCTACGGAAATATTAAGAATATTCTGCAAAGCCAAAACCCCCTCTTTCTAACTTAGACCACAATACTATACACCTAATCCTCTTTTATATATACATCTGTTTTTAAGTCAAATAAAGCAGAACATAAGAGTGTTGACGTGTGGATGGATGACTCCATTGAGACACTAAAGGGGTGTACAGACTGGTCTATATTTCATACACTAGAGCTTGACGATGCTACTGAAACAATAACTGATTATATAGAATTCTGCTCTGACGATGTGATAGATAAGACACACGTCATAGTTTACCCCAACAATAAAACCTACATTACAAAAGAGATTAAAAACTGCATAAATGGGAAAAAGAAAGCCTTCAGAAACAAAGACAAGGCAGGGCTGTCAGGTGTTCAAAGAGAGCTCAAACTGCTCCTTAGAAATACAACATGGGCAAACCATGGAAAACAACATACAGACATCAAATATTAAAAACTGGGGGCTACTATGAAATCAGTCACTAACATGAATCCTCCAAAAAAAACTATTAGCACTGTGGATGAACTAAAAAGGCAAATGAGCTGAATGACTTCTTCCTGAGGTTGGAGTCAGAACATTTCTCCCAGGAGCTGGACAGTGTTTGTGATAACGATTACACCTGCTGGCAGGAAGTGGATCCAACCAGCGGTCAGGGCCTCTTTAAAAAGCTGTGCACCAACAAGTCAATGGGCCCAGATGGACTACTAAAAACTGTGCAGAGGAACTAACACCAGCATGGTGTCCCATATTCCAACGGTCTCCAGCTTTATGGAAGAAATCCATCCTAACACCAATCCCTAAAAAGCCTTCCGCCTCAGTGAATAATGACCTTCGACCCATAGCTTTGACTTGTATGTCATGAAATGCCTTGAGAAATGTGTAGTGTCCCAGCTCAAGGCAGAGGTTGAGCCAGTGTTGGACACGTGGCAATTTGCCTTAAACATGAACGAAGTAATGAAGATCCATCCTCTGCATTTCACATCTTACTTCTAAACACCTTGAGGACACTAAAGCCTATTCTAGAATATTATTTATTGATTTCAGTTCAACGTTTAAAGAAACTGAATGATATGCATGTTAACCCTGCCCTGACCAAATGGTTTCACTCCTTTTTAACTAACAGGACACAACAGGTGAAGGTCAATGGCACGCTGTCAGAGGTCAAACAGAGCCACACGGGGGTCCCACAAGGTTCTGTGGTATCACCCATACTTTTCACATTGTATACCAATGACTGCAGGAAAGTACACCCAAATGACTATCTTATAAAATTTGCAGACAATACAGCAATTTTGCGCCTTCTCCAGAAGGACGTAAACCCTTCTGTGTACCACGATGAGATAGACACCTTTATCAACCATCTTATCTTTAATGTCACTAAAACACAGGAGATGGTCCTTGACCCGAGGCAAGGGATTGACCATGAGCCAGTCGTCAAAAAAAATCAGAAAATCATCCAGGTAACGTCTTACAAATACGTAGGTGTCCATATAGACAATCTTCTCTGGTGGGAAACACACATTGACCACCTGTGCAATAGACTGCAGCAGAGATTAGACTTCCTGAAGCGACTGAGACGGTACGGAGTCAGAAGCCAGATCATGCTCATATTATAATGGGCAATTCTGGAGAGCATCATCAGATATGGAATCACAGCACGGTTTGGCAACTTAACAGTGCAGCTGAGAAGCAGGCTGGTCAGCACACACAAGACAGCTCTGAGGATAACAGGTTGGGAAAGAGTACGAGCCCATACAGAGCCTGTACGAGCAAGCAGTCAGAAAACAAGCTGAACTAATCCCTGCAGACTCTCTACAGCCTGTCTGTCCTGAATATGAACTCATGCCATCAGGGAGGAGAGTCTGCGTGCCGAGATGCAAAACAAACAGACTAAAGTTATCGTTTATTCCAACTTCCGTCAAGCTGCTGAACTCCAACAGTAAAAAATAGTAAATCTTAGCCCAGCAGAGCAGGGGGGCAGTGAATACACCAGCACGTCTCACATGGAGCACTTTAATAATTACAGTTAATTCTTAGGATGTCGTGTCGTCTGTGCTGTCATGTGTGAACTTCTTCTGTCTTAGGACGCTTTGCTGATCTCACTTCCATGTTGATTTTATCTTATTGTATTGTATTTTATTTCATGTTGATTATTGTATTGTATTTTATTTCATGTTGATTATTTTATTGTATTGTATTTCATGTTGATTTGAGACTGTTTTTAGGTTACATGTTGTTTATGTTGTAAGGCAACAGATTGCAGCTCTATGTCCAAGACTAATGTCCCCTTGGGGACAATGAAGTGTCTTCTATTCTATTCTAACATGACAGTATGCTGAATAAAGTGTCCTGTGGGCCGGCGGTTCGATGCTGTCCTCATGTTAAAGTGTCTCCTGAGACAGACCAGACGGACTCACTGACTGCTTGTTTAGTTTCCTGTCTCTTTGTTCCAGATTCATCATGATTCGTCCAATCAGAGGCCAGCTATGTCTCGTCCAACACAACGCCGTTTAGAAGGAACCAAGCAGGCTTTTAGGGACTTCACAAGAATCCCAGAATCTTTTGAGGACCTTTGTTTTTAGGAACCCAATTCTTCTGAAACACTAATCTTATATAATATATATAATATAATATTACACATGGACAGGTATGACGTGAGCCACTAATCTTATTTAAATAATATAATATTACACATGGACAGGTATGACGTGAGCCACTAATATTATTTAATATAATATAATGATGTAACACATGGACAGGTATGACGTGAGCCACTAATCTTATATAATATAAATAATATACTATTACACATGGACAGGTATGACGTGAGCCTACCTGTCGTCTCCCGGCAGGTTGAAGAAGGTCTGGTCCAGACTGAATGCAGCTGGAGTGTGATCGGGGGTCAGAGTGGGATGGTACGGCCCGGCTGGGGGGGAGCTGGGCTGAGAGTGAGACAGCCTGAGAACAGACTGGCATAGAGACAGACAGGTCAGCGGGTATGAGGACTATTAAAGCTGGTAACGTCTTGCAAAAGAAACTTATCTAATGCTGCATTCAGGACACGTGTGTAAAATGAAGTGCCTGCTGAAGTCCAAACAACAACTCAGAGACTCTGGACAGATTTAGGTGCCGACTCGCTGACTTGTTAGTAGAGCCCGACCGATATATCGGCCGGACGATATTATTGTCCACCAGAGGGTGCTCTACACTCGTGTTTAACCCTTTAAGTTTCAGATTTTAAGTTTGTGATTTTATTTATCAGAACTTAAATATATTTTGATGTTCCTCTGTTCTGTTTAATATATGAGTTTATTTTTAAACTGCATTATCATATTATTTTAGTGAGGCCTGCATTTGTTTTTTTAAATGCCCTGAGGAACTTAGCTACAGTTAGCCGAGCCCTGAGGAACTTAGCTACAGTTAGCCTAGCCCTGAGGAACTTAGCTACAGTTAGCCGAGCCCTGAGGAACTTAACTACAGTTAGCCGAGCCCTGAGGAACTTAGCTACAGTTAGCCGAGCCCTGAGGAACTTAGCTACAGTTAGCCGAGCCCTGAGGAACTTAACTACAGTTAGCCGAGCCCTGAGGAACTTAGCTACAGTTAGCCAAGCCCTGAGGAACTTAACTACAGTTATCCGAGCTCTGAGGAACTTAGCTACAGTTAGCCGAGCCCTGAGGAACTTAACTACGACAGGGAACTCAGAACGGTTCTTGTCCCAGGAACCGTAAATGTCCAAATCCAGGGTGGAAAGTGTGTAACAGGGAGGTAGGACGAGTGAGGATAGAATATCTCATTACTGCACTACTGTCAGAAATCTAGGAGTTATTTTTGATCAGGATATATCTTTTAACGCCCATCTAAAACAATCCTCAAGAACAGCCTTTTTTCATCTTCGTAATATTGCCAAAATAAGGAACACCCTGTCTCAAAACGATGCTGAAAAACTAGTCCATGCATTCGTTACTTCCAGGCTGGACTACTGTAATTCCTTACTATCAGGATGCTCAAATAAGTTCCTTAAGACTCTCCAGCTGATCCAGAATGCTGCAGCGCGTGTTCTGACAAGAACTAAGAAAAGAGATCATATCTCTCCTGTATTAGCGTCTCTGCATTGGCTTCCTGTAAAATCCAGGATTGAATTTAAAATCCTTCTCCTGACCTACAAAGCTCTAAATGGTCAAGCACCATCATATCTAGAAGAGCTCTTAGTACCTTATTGTCCCATTAGAGCACTACGCTCCCAGAACTCAGAGCTTCTCGTGGTTTCTAGAGTCTCTAAAAGTAGAATGGGAGCCAGAGCCTTCAGCTACCAGGCTCCTCTCCTGTGGAACCAGCTCCCAGTCTGGGTCCAGGAGCCAGAGCCTTCAGCTACCAGGCTCCTCTCCTGTGGAACCAGCTCCCAGTCTGGGTCCAGGAGCCAGAGCCTTCAGCTACCAGGCTCCTCTCCTGTGGAACCAGCTCCCAGTCTGGGTCCAGGAGCCAGAGCCTTCAGCTACCAGGCTCCTCTCCTGTGGGACCAGCTCCCAGTCTGGGTCCAGGAGCCAGAGCCTTCAGTTATCAGGCTCCTCTCCTGTGGAACCAGCTCCCAGTCTGGGTCCAGGAGCCAGAGCCTTCAGCTACCAGGCTCCTCTCCTGTGGAACCAGCTCCCAGTCTGGGTCCAGGAGCCAGAGCCTTCAGCTACCAGGCTCCTCTCCTGTGGGACCAGCTCCCAGTCTGGGTCCAGGAGCCAGAGCCTTCAGTTATCAGGCTCCTCTCCTGTGGAACCAGCTCCCAGTCTGGGTCCAGGAGCCAGAGCCTTCAGTTATCAGGCTCCTCTCCTGTGGAACCAGCTCCCAGTCTGGGTTCAGGAGCCAGAGCCTTCAGCTATCAGGCTCCTCTCCTGTGGAACCAGCTCCCAGTCTGGGTTTGGGGGTCAGACACTCTCACCACATTTAAGAATAAACTGAAAACCCTCCTCTTTGATAAAGCGCATAGTTAGGGAGTGAGGAGATCCAGAAATGCGTGTTACTAACCTAGCTCTGGGGAGTTTACTCCCCGGAGCCCTTATGTTTCTATTTCCAGCATATTTCCTTGGATCTGGATGGCACCAAGATCTCGGCTGCAGCTGTCGCCATGGTCCTGCTTCACTACACCCTGCTACACCCTGCTACTCTCTACGGTGCCCTGCTGCGTCCTGCTGAACCTGCTACGTCCTACTACGTCCAGCTATGCCCTGCTGTGCCATGCTACATCCTGTAACGCCCTGCAGTGCCCTGCTATGACATGAACTACTACGACTACCATTTGTAGTCACTGTTCCATTATCTGTATTGTGACTATTATTGCCGCTGTTCATCACACCCCCAACCGGCCCCGTCAGACACCTCCTACCAAGAACCTGGGTCTGTCCCAGGTTTCTTCCTAAAAGGAGTTTTTCCTCACCACTGTCACACTAAATGATTGCTCTTGGGGGAATTACTAGAATTGTTGGGTCTTTGTAAATTATAGAGTGTGGTCTAGACCCACTCTATCTGTAAAGTTTCTCGAGATAACTCGTTATGATTTGAACTGAATTACTGAGGTGATGACTAACTTGTTCTAACCTGCAAAAGGTAGATAATGAACCAGTCCAACAGGTAACCGCCGTTACATTCATGTACTGTCAGACACGTGGGAAAAAACAGTTCTAAAGTTGGAATAACGTGTGAATGTCTGCTTAAGTCCAAACCACAGCTGGGAAAGATTTTAGTGCCAACTTGCTAAACATGAACACACTCACGCATGCACTCACGCATGCACTCATTAATGCACGCATGCACTCACCCATGCACTCATTAATGCACGCATGCACTCACGCATGCACTCACGCGTGCACGCATGCACGCATGCACGCACTCACACACACTCACACACGCACTCATGCACTCACGCATGCACACACGCACCCATGTAAATGTAAATGGACTCTATTTATAAAGCTGTTTCTAGTCTTAACAACTACTCAAAG
>CM042336.1:25826528-25854028 GCA_023566125.1 Zingel zingel
CCTGGGGTAGTGAGTATAGTGCATAGTGCACCATTTACCAACCAACAAGAGATAGGAGCTAGCAACATTATTTGCACCCAACAGCTATAACAAGAAAGATATGTTGGTAGTGTAGATGTGCATCTGCTGGTTTGGATTATGGTACATATACATTGTATGACTTTGTGGAGGGATCCTATTCAACACTGCATACTTTTTGTTGCAGCTTTTTTGTAATCAAAGGAAAGAAGCAGACCAATTAGCCAAAATCCAAGTCACGAGCAGCAAGACTGGGTTTGGGGCCTCACAAAGTCACGTTAGCCTGTTGAAATCCGTTTAAGGAGTGAGACTGATCACACGTAGTAGTTACTTGGATGTAACTCGAATTCAATAAGTGTGTGTGGAGGCCTGTAATGGCCTTTGCTTTTGGTTTAAGAACATTATTTTGACTGAATTTTTATGTGATGATACATGATAACTTGTATTATTATGCATTTTATTAAATTTGTAATTAACTTAATTCAATTGAACACACAATTGAATTGTTTTTTTGCATCTACGATTTAATTATTTCTCACTTTGTATTCACGTAAATGTATATATATTAAATTCAGTTTACATTCAGTGTTTTCTTTGGTAATACTGTCTATACAAATTTCTATTACTTCATTTCTATTTAAGGGTCAATATTAACTTTCATGATTTTTATTTTTATAGTTAATGTATGAGCATTGTTGGAGTGAGCCTGATGCCCTTCACTGCCAACGACTTCTGTAATCATTGTGCATATGACAACAATAATGTCTTCAAGCCGCTCAGCAGTGGTGGCCGAGCAGCAGTGATACAGTAGCTAACCAGTGGTATGAGGATGAGAGGCTAGGGAGCATCGGTAACGTTGCATTTTCCCCCCGACATCAAGCATCACTCTTTCACACACACACACACACACACACACACACACACACACACACACACACACACACACACACACACACACACACACACACACACACACACACACACACACACACACACACACACACACACACACACACACACACACACACACACACACACACACACACACACACACACACACACACACACACACGGCCATTTTACCACCATAAACATAGCAGTTGTTTTTCTGACAAAATACAATTATAGTATATGCTCAGACAGAAAAATACCTTTCAAAAGGTGCACGGGTCAGCTGAGGACATACCAGTGTGCCAAGTCCAAAGCTTTCCAGTGTTATGTGAACATTGTGACCAGCAAGACTGATTAAGATGGCTGTAATGGTTGTGATTCAGTCTCGGCCCGTAAGATCTAAAAATATAATTAGGATATGAAGATAGTATCTATTGACTCTGTTATTGAGAATGATTTGACACAACTGTTAGAGTTACTGTTTAAATTGCATGTTAATGAGTGCACGCTAAATGAATAGTTTGTAAAGATGACAGAATCCATGAAAAATATGCTAACCGACTGCAGCTGTGACCTTCATCAGGAATATGTTCAGTTCTGACCTTCACATTGTCTGAAACACGGACTCTGCCCCCCCCATGGGCGACTGGCATTGCCATGATCTGACCAGCATAAAAGTATCCATTGTCTTTCATTGCTGTAATCATATGAAAATAAAAAGCATGTCAACTGTTTACAACAGAAGTTATATTTGTCACAATGTCCCCACCCATCGGCGTGAGATTAGAGAACTCAGGTGAATTTTCTTCTAAACTCCATTTCTCAATAAAGTAATATAGATACTGTACAAAACATGAACATTTCTGACATTTTCTCAAAAATAATTTCAGGTATAATGTATTTATTGATCCAAAAATAATCCAACAGTGGCCTTTTAAAGCAGAAGTACCTTTGGAGTTGCATGTCAGGACTTTTAGGTGGACCCTCAAAGACGCCAATCTTGTCCTTGATTTCGTCCCCAGCACCCTCAGATATCCCATAGTCAGTGAACTCAACCTTCTGAAGAATTGGATGTGTCCATGGCTCTGGGTGCTCCATCCCACACATTTCTTCTGACAGTACTGAAGCGTACAGTCTGTCAATATTTACTCGAGAAGCAGTCCGCTCCATTATTCTCTCCATCGTGCAGTTATTGTCAATGGTTCTACCTCTCCCACTGAACTAGCATGTAATACCCACGTCAATATGTAATATTTACTGAAAACCTATTTACATTCATACTGTACAACATTTGTGATAATGGAAGTAATCCGTTTCACTTTTTTCTTACTTATTCAGAATAACTTAAATAAATAGCAAAGAGCAACAGAACCATTTCCAACACTGGCGACCACCCTCCCACCAATAGGAAATGGACAAACCCCAAAATCAACACATAGGGCCTTATTTCAACCATCTGAGGGCACGGCGTGACGCGCCTGGCGCAGGTGTGTTTAGTGCGTGTCCAAATCCACTTCTGCTAGTTTGACGGTGGACAAAAGGGTCCGAGCGCCGGGCGCATGGTTCCAAAGGGTTCTACTTAGTGTCTTAACCCTTGTAATGGGTTAGAAAGCTGCACACAGTCTGTGTTAGCAGGTCAAATTTAACTCAGCCCAAAATACTCATAAAACAATGATTATCATCCAATATTGTTTTTTTGTATTCATTTAAATGTAAACACTCTTTAAAATGTTACTTTTTGGCTTTGATCTTAAAGTATACCACTCGTTTTTAAATTCCTTATATTTCCAATAATGAAGACAATGGGTAATTATGTTACCTGACTAATAAACTAATATTAGAACACACCTCCAAAATTATTTACATGTTGGGTTTTTTCAACTTCATATTATAAACCAAAGTGACATCTGTGGTGTTACGGGTCAAAGTTGACCCGTACAGATTTAGGTTAGGAAAAAGTCTTTTCAGAAGAATACCCGTCTATTGAAGAGGGGGGGGCCGAGTGACCCAGATTCTCAAAAAGCCAGCCGACTCACCGCAGCCTGTATATTTAAAGACTAACTCTGCTTATGGAGGAATTCTAAGTCTCAAAGTCGTCAAATCTGTCAAATTCTGCACGGCAGTGTTGCATAATTACATTATGAAAAACAGTGATGATGATGATTGTTTTGGTGAGGTGCACTAGTCAGGCCAAAATTAGCTGTGAACCTAAATTGAAACGCGGGCCGGATCAAAATTTCGTACTATGGCCTCCTCACTTTACTTTACAATACTTTGTATATAATGCCACGGTACATTCATTCAGTACTTGTTGCACATTGTCTGTTGCCTGTTTGGTTGGTTGTTTGCTGGTTTGTTTTTATTGTGAAAAACTGCTGCTGTAACAAGTATATTCCCCCATTGTGGGATGAATAAAGTATTATGAAAACACAAAAACAATCTGCCCGTCTCTTCCTACATCCAGCCACATTCAAACAACTGGCGTGCTCTTGTTGTCCACCAGATGCCTTTTGACTTTCTTTTTGTCCTCCTTTTCCCATAAAAAGACTGCCACACCCAACTACACACCTGTTCTTACTGCAGTCACCTGACCTTCCCTGTCCACCTGTTTCCACTTGTTTAATCCGTCCTGCAGCTCCTTAACCAAGTTTGTTGAAGTTACAATGTTGTTTTCGTGCATTGTGGTATGCCTTGGAGAAGCCAGCTCCACTTGGACTTGTACCTGCCTGTAAGCCTTCTTTATCATTGAGAAATCACAAAAAATAGTCCCACTTTCTCCTATATCTACATTTACTTTCTATCCCTATTATCCTGCACAACCAGTTGTGACCAATATCATATAAATGTGTTTGTAGATGCATGTACTATAGATAAGTTAATTTACCACATTTGTCACTGTCTGACATTTGACTAAATCAAGGCTCTCTGCATGGCCGTCTTCCTCAGAAGATGGCTGTCAATTGAAGCAGACAACAAACGTTATGTATCAAATACAGTGCACTAACAGTAGAACAACATGGCAAATGCATTATATGAGGGCATAGAGCAATTAATAGTGTTTAAGACATCCAGTCTGAAATACAGTATTGCCATTGCTAGTCATATATCATTTTTTTGACATCTTCATGCACTAGCCTACTTACAGATTGGTTTTCCTCCCTCAAAATGACCTTGTCAGGCCTCACGCAAATGGACTTTTGATGGAAGAGTTTTGGGCCTCCACTCAACTTTTGATTGGACGTTAGGGATGGCTCGGCTAGTATGTTGTGACAAGGCATCAAGATGTGTAACCTAAGGGAATAAAAAGCACGCTGTATATGAGAGACTTGTTTAAAGTAAAACACTACATGGAAAGGTTTTAATTTGTGCCCACAGAGAAATTTACATTCTGTCAAGTTCTATTAAGTCACATAACTTTAAAGTAACCACATATTTACAATCACAATGTGAAATATATATATATATATATATATATATATATATATATATATATTAATTTACAACACACCCAAAAATATCCTTTCATAATACAGTATATTATTGCAAAAATATAAGCAAACACTTAAGAAATGTGACAAAACGGATCAAAAGCTTACCTGCAGCCCTCCAGAACTGGCTGGAAGGCCCCCGTTAAGCCTGCAACTCTTCCAGAATCCCAGTCACAGCCAAATTCCAGGGCAGATTTAAAATGTCTGGCACGCCGTGGTACATTTGGTGATTTACGGTCTGGCAGGAGAATTACCTTTTTGGTAAAAGACTGAGCCACAGGACAGCTCAATTGTGCCTGAAACCTGAAAAATCAACTACACTCAATTACATTAAACACTGTAAAAGATGCACTACATTATTCATGTATATACAGTAGTATTAGCTAGGTTTAGGTTTAGCTCCTCAGTACATCGGACTTGCTTACTGATCACAGCCCCATCAGGCTTCTCAGGTCATCAGGCAGAGGCCTTCTAGCAGTTTTAGAATTATTTTTTATTTTTATTGAACGTCTTCTAGCTGTACCCAGAAAGAGATCCAGGTCTGGTGAGGGGGCATCAGTTACAAGCTGCCTGATGACCACAACAACTGTGTCCAAACTCAAACTTTACACCAAAGCCATACAATAACCTGGCTGCGTTAACGTTAAAATTACGTTTTTGTCAATGGAGTCTGGTGGCTTCGAAAAGAGCAATAGCACAGATATTTCTGGTTAAAGCGTAACTCTCACCAAAATGCAACCTAGGGTCTTTTTGTGAATGGACCCGAGTCAAACTTTAGTTTAAAAGCAGATTTAGGACAGAATCGCCACTTTTAAGATTGACCGTATTCTGGTTTTTGGGTCAAATGGCCTTTTGAATGGGAGTGCTAGGGGCACTTTGATGCTAGCCTCAAAATAGCTATTTTTAAACCACTAAGAAGGCTCGACACAACAAGTATCACCAGGGGCCTTTTGGGAAGGGGTGAAAATCCTGGTTAGCTGATTGGATAAACCTTCGGTCTATCACTAACCTGACTGTGCCAGATAGCTGGCGAGATCAGGACAGTCTCACGAGGCTAACTTTCTTCACGACTAGCGGAGCCAGTAGATATATCAAACTCTTGCTGAAACCAGTCGGGAGAAGAGCTAAGACATTTTTTCCTCCGAGAAAAGCCTCCAGAGCAGTTTTCTGCTCTTCTTTCAATGCAGGAATCCTTTCTAATTCAGATCAAACTGGCGCGATAGCTACGCTCATCTCATCCGTGGAAGCCGCCACGTTGTTCAGACTGAACAGTCGCTTCTCGTTGCGTCACACCTAACCAACGCTGATTGGTCGGTCGTTTGGCCAACGGCTCCAAATGTTCTCTGTCTCAAGATGCCAGACTGATCTGGGAGTGGAGAACTGGAGCTGGCCAGATCAGGACGCTCTCACCAGGCTAGGCGACCATCTGACAACTCTAAAATCAACTGACTGTAAGACGTTTAGGTTAAATAAAGTTATTTTTTATTTATGTATTTCCTGGATAAAACAATCAGATGAACCAACAGAACAAACTCTCTCAGCATCCTGCTAGCCTCCTGTTAGCATCATGTTAACTTCCTGTTAGCATTGTTAGCATCATGTGAAGGTGAGGTGCTGGTGCTCCTCCAGGCCGTAGCGGCGTTTGTGCGTCTCGAACAGTTCAGTCAGACTCTGGAGGTAAACTTGATGGAGACTCTCAATGTCCTCGTTGCTAGGAGACGGAGTCTGGACCACGGGGACCGGAGACCCAACTGGAGACACACACACACACACACACACACACACACACACACACACACACACACACACACACACACACACACACACACACACACACACACACACACACAGTACTGGTAGCTAACTATTTCTCCCATTTGTGTATTACTTGTAGCTAGCTACCTGTTTAAACTAGACTAGTACACTAGGCTAACACTAGGCCAATGCTAAGCTAACACTATGCCAATGCTAGGCCAACACTATGCCAATGCTAGGCCAACGCTAGGCCAACGCTAGGCTAACACTAGGCCAACGCTAGGCTAACACTAGGCCAATGCTAGGCTAACACTAGGCCAATGCTAGGCTAACACTAGGCCAATGCTAGGCTAACACTAGGCCAATGCTAGGCTAACACTAGGCTAACACTAGGCCAATGCTAGGCTAACACTAGGCTAACGCTAGGCCAATGCTAGGCCAACACTAGGCCAATGTTAGGCTAACACTAGGCTAACACTAGGCCAATGCTAGGCTAACACTAGGACAATGCTAGGCTAACACTAGGCCAATGCTAGGCTAACACTAGGCTACCGCTGGGCTACCGTACCGACAGTGTGGATAGGCTTCCTGTAGGGCATCAGACCAAAGCTGTACTGGAAAACTCCTCTGGCGTGAAACAGAGGCATCGCTACTCCCATGATGCTTTGCAGCCGGTTCTGTGGAGACACAACATGTATGTTGCATGTATGCATGTCCCATATTAACATGTTCTTACATAATAATAATAATAAATAATAATAATAATAATCTCATATCCCAAACTCTGTTGCATAATCTGCACATTGATACTGCCAACCAAGGGTACTTATTAAAATACCTTATAGCTCTATTATAGCAAGGGTAAGGGTGTACTAATTAAAATACCTTATAGCTCTATTATAGCAAGGGTTAGGGTGTACTAATTAAAATACCTTATAGCTCTATTATAGCAAGGGTAAGGGTGTACTAATTAAAATACCTTATAGCTCTATTATAGCAAGGGTTAGGGTGTACTAATTAAAATACCTTATAGCTCTATTATAGCAAGGGTTAGGGTGTACTAATTAAAATACCTTATAGCTCTATTATAGCTAGGGTTAGGGTGTACTAATTAAAATACCTTATAGCTCTATTATAGCAAGGGTTAGGGTGTACTAATTAAAATACCTTATAGCTCTATTATAGCTAGGGTTAGGGTGTACTAATTAAAATACCTTATAGCTCTATTATAGCAAGGGTTAGGGTGTACTTATTAAAATACCTTATAGCTCTATTATAGCAAGGGTTAGGGTGTACTAATTAAAATACCTTATAGCTCTATTATAGCAAGGGTTAGGGTGTACTTATTAAAATACCTTATTGCTCTATTATAGCAAGGGTTATGGTGTACTAATTAAAATACCTTATAGCTCTATTATAGCTAGGGTTAGGGTGTACTAATTAAAATACCTTATAGCTCTATTATAGCAAGGGTTAGGGTGTACTAATTAAAATACCTTATAGCTCTATTATAGCAAGGGTTATGGTGTACTAATTAAAATACCTTATAGCTCTATTATAGCAAGGGTTAGGGTGTACTTATTAAAATACCTTATATACTTTAAATATACACCCTAGTCTTGCAGACCCTCCTCCAAAGCACGTTAAAGGAAGGTCTGACTAGTCCACATAGTATTCTGGGATGGGAGGACAACGTGCTCTGGTTTATTGGCATTTCTTTAAACCAATCAGAATCATCTGGGCGGGGCTAAGCTCCACACAGAGCAGCTGTAAAATAGTGGTGCAACAGAAAACTCAGATTGGAGGATATAGATTATATATACCCAAACCCAGCAACATAATCCAACCCAGGCCTGATATGGTTGAGTATAGGTGGAGACACCCCCATCTCTTAGCCCTTCTTCTATTTCATATCTGTCTTATTCTATTTTACATTTACTTTCTAACTGCTCTCTAATGGTTCATGGTGCTGAAACATGAAAACCATCCAAGTTATTATTATAAAAAGCAAGAGGAAATGTCAGATGATAATCAATCAAAAGTCTTAAATAGTGAGTTTTTAAGTGTCTTATGATGTGAACTCTATATATTATATTATATATTAACTGCAGTACTCTATAAGCACACCTAGATGGCTCCAACACATCAAACTGCAGAAATTATCATTATTTACACATTAAAACACTTTCCTTATTGGTTATTTTACATTTACCTCAGTAAATATTCCATGTGTCTAGTGGTCGATTATATATATATATATATATATATATATATATATATATATATATATATATATATATATATATATATATATATATATATATATATATATATATGCAGATATGAGGGGGGGGGGGGGGTGTAATACTTGATGTGTACTTCATTATTCAGACTGTCCAGTTCTTAAACTGATCTCCCTAAAGGGAAGACATAGTTACTCATAGTTAGACCTTTCTCATGTCATCTCCAACCAGGGGTGGGTGGGTGGGTGGGTGTCTCTCTCTCTGTGTGTGTGTGTGTGTGTGTGTGTGTGTGTGTGTGTGTGTGTGTGTGTGTGTGTGTGTGTGTCTCTGTGTGTGGCTCTGTGTGTGGCTCTGTGTGTGTGTATCTGTATGTTTGTGTGTGTCTGTGTCTCTGTGTGTGTGTCTCTGTATCTGTGTGTGTCTCTGTATGTTTGTGTGTGTCTCTGTGTGTATGTTCTGACCTGCAGTGTCCTGAGAGACGAGCCCGACGGATTCTCCATCTGATCAAACAACTCGTTTTCCCCGAAAGAAAAGACCGGAACCAGCTGAGCTCTACACACACACACACACACACACACACACACACACACACACACACACACACACACACACACACACACACACACACACACACACACACACACACACACACACACACACACACACACACACACACACACACACACACACACACACACACACACACACACACACACACACACACGATTACAAATAACAATATTACGGCGCAAATCCTCCATCAAATCCTCCATCATAACAAGAGATGTTGTTCTCTGCTAAGCCCCGCCCTTTCCTGCTGAAGCTCCACCCACCCGTGTTTCAGAGCCAGTTTGATGAAGCCCTTCCTGTTTCGGATCTGAAACAAGAAACAAACAAAATGTTCATTAGAACGTCTCCTCTAATTTGGTTTTAAATGAAAGCATGGCACTGATTTATGTATTTGTACAGTAAAGGAAATTTTAGATAAATATAATAGGCAAAAATCCACAATGTCCCTGTGCTGCTGATGCTTCTAAAGCCTTCGGTCGTGTTAATCATGAGAAATTATATTTAGAATCGTCTGAAAGTGGGGGTTTAATAGGAATCTTGGTGTATTGGTACTTTCATCAGACGATGAGGGTGAGATGGGGAATGTTACATCTTCCAAACTTTTTAACTTTCTCACTTTGTTCTTCTTATGTCACTATATCAGTCAGGGTCTCTACCTGCTGTCTACCTAACCTGAGATATAGATTATAGGAGATATGTACACACACACACACACACACACACACACACACACACACACACACACACACACACACACACACACACACACACACACACACACACACACACACACACACACACACACACACACACACACACACACACACAAAATGTATAACATATGAAAGAAAGAACCTGCAGTGTTAGCGCTCCAGGACGAGCATCCAGAGCCTCCGGAGCTCCTCCCACCGCCAGGACCGCCACGTTACCCCCCCCAGGACGACTGGAGAGGTGAGACAGGCTGGACTTACTGCTGGACACCAGGCCTGAGGGACAGACAGGTCAGAGAGAGACAGGCTGGACTTACTGCTGGACACCAGGCCTGAGGGACAGACAGGTCAGAGAGAGACAGGCTGGACTTACTGCTGGACACCAGGCCTGAGAGACAGACAGGTCAGAGAGAGACAGGCTGGACTTACTGCTGGACACCAGGCCTGAGAGACAGACAGGTCAGAGAGAGACAGGCTGGACTTACTGCTGGACACCAGGCCTGAGAGACAGACAGGTCAGAGAGAGACAGGTTGGCCTTACTGCTGGACACCAGGCCTGAGAGACAGACAGGTCAGAGAGAAAGACAGGTCAGAGAGAGACAGGCTGGACTTACTGCTGGACACCAGGCCTGAGGGACAGACAGGTCAGAGAGAAAGACAGGTCAGAGAGGTCAGAGAGACAGACAGGTCAGAGAGACAGTCAGACAGACAGGTGTACCTCCTAGCATGATGTAATCTCTGAACAGAGGGACTCTGAACCAGAAGGGCAGCATCAGCAGGTGAGAGCGGAGTCCAGGAAACAGACGAGAGAAACCTGTCGCCTCCGTACAGAAGTTCCCAAACGCCCCGGCAACCAGCACGCCTGGGAGACAGACAGGTGGTCAGACAGACAGACAGGTGGTCAGACAGACAGACAGACAGACAGACGTGTGTCTCACCGTGTGGATGAAATCCAAAGATGTAGTTCTTTGTTGGATCCAGATCGACAGTTTTAACGAGCTGCAGACACAAATCAATCAATAATCAATCAATAAATAATCAATAATAAATAATCAATAATAATCAATAATACAGAATAATCAATCAATAAATAATCAATAATAAAGAATAATCCATCAATAATCAATAATACAGAATAATAAATCAATAAGCAATAATAATCAATAAGCAATAATAATCAATAATACAGATCAATCCATAATAAATAATAATCAATAATCAATAATACAGAATAATCAATCAATAATAATCAATAATAATAATAATCAGCCTGATCTCTGAAACATACTTCTCAACCGAGCTCGATCAGGAATTATGGTTCCTGGAGTTTTATAAATGATCATTATTTCTATGTGCATTGTGACCTGTCTCCCTGTGCTGAGCTGTGGTGCAGTTTGGGGGGGTCTGCCTGTCTGTCTGTCTGCCTGTCTCCCTGTGCTGAGACCGGCGGGGGGGGGGGTCTGTTATGAAGGTAAATATGGTGCAAAAGGTGAGAGCTTGTAGAATACAATGTGAGAACTTTGAGAACAAACAATCTGAACTTTTATGTTAAAATTTGCACTTGAAGAAAATATTCACACATCTGTATTCTGAATGTGAAGTCACAGAAAAAATACCTCACTGATGTGTAGATCAATATTTACATGAACACAATGACAGCTGCACACTGGTGATGCAACAGTTACTTTCCATCACAACCACAACGGTCCGTCGGGGGCTGCAGGACCTGGAGCTCACCGCCAGGGTTTCAGGCTGACTGTTAAAAAGTGTGACGATAATTAAAAGGGATTTATTTAGAAACAGGCTGGCTGGTTAGTTAGCCAACGCTAGCTTGCTATTCCACCTAGCTTCCATGCTACAAAAATGGTCAGAGTGTCCTTCATCTGACGATAGAAACCCTGGTTTCCCCAGCCGTAGTCCACAGCTACTCGTTAGTTTAGCACCAAACGTATCGCAAGACGGGCTGCAAAAGTCGAGGCGCACATTCTCCTCTTGGTGATGAGAGAGAGTAACCCACCAGGAAGTTCATATCTGCTGAGATATATATATATATGTCTGTGTGTGTGTGTGTGTGTGTGTGTGTGTGTGTGTAACTGTTGCATCACCAGTGTGCAGCTGTCATTGTGTTCATGTAAATATCGATCTACACATCAGTGAATATTTTTTCTGTGACACACATTCAGAATATAGGTGTGTGAATATTTTAGTGCAAATTTTAACATAAAAGTTCTGATTTTTTGTTCTACAAGCTCTCACCTTTTGCACCATATTTACCTTCAAAGTCTGTCTGTCTGCCATGCCTGCCTGTCTCTCTGTCCATCTGCCTGTCTATCTGAGTAAAAGCGTACACACCGTGATGGGGAAGTAGTCTCTGTAATGTTTCCAGATGTTCCAGCTGCGGACCCACTGGGACCTCCGACCCCCGGAGCTGGGCGTGTCCCCGTCCAGCCACAGCCAACCAGCATACAGCACGGCCGCCATCCACCAATCAGAGAGAGCCAGAAGGACGAAGGCCGCCAGACAGCACTGGGCTGAGAGACAGACAGGCAGACAGACAGGTTAGAGAGACAGACAGACAGACAGAGAAACACACAGACAGCTATATTCTGTCAGATATAAACATTTAGGCTCCTATCCTGCACCCAGCGCAGCTCAAAGCCCGAGCCGAGTGTCTTTGCTAGTTTAAGACCGTCCAGGGCCCACGTCGTTAAAATAACAAATGCACCTGCTCCCATCTGTGGCCCATGGCTGGTCTTACAGGGAGGTGTGTTCAGGTGCATTCTGGTCTTACAGGGAGGTGTGTTCAGGTGCATTCTGCCCGTGCTGGTCTTACAGGGAGGTGTGTTCAGGTGCATTCTGGGAGTATTGCTATCTTGAGGCAGCTGGAAGTAATGGCACCATTGACCAACAACAACCTGGTCTAAAGTCACTAACGCAGCATTTCATTGTTATTTTAACAGAGCATTAGTAAAATGCTCCTAGGCTAGTGCACAGCACGTGCACACTATGCTTGTTACACACACACACACACACACACACACACACACACACACACACACACACACACACACACACACACACACACACACACACACACACACACACACACACACACACACACACACACACACACACACACACACACACACACACACACACACACACGATTACAAATAAAAATATTACGGCGCAAATCCTCCATCATAACAGCAATGCTCCAAGGTCCAAACGCACCTGGCTTTTAAAGGGAATGGGAGATGATCTCTGATTGGTTGATTGCATGTTACGCCCAAAACACACCTCTGATTACGGATACTGGGACACAGGACTGGGTGGGACACAGGACTGGGTTAGTCATGTGGGACACAGGGCTTGGGTAGTCATGTGGGACACAGGGCTGGGGTAGTCATGTGGGACACAGGGCCCCACAGACAGAAATCCTGTCCTGGTTCCAGAGTCCTTGCCTAATCCTGGACCAGTTCCCAACATGTTAGTGTTTGATAAGAGCCATGTTGACCCAACACAGAGGTCAACGTCCTCAGAGACACAGTCATCACTGTCCAGGTTACCGTAGAAACATCTGGAACTACTGACCAATCAGGGCCCCTCATCTGGGGGTCAGACAGACAGGCAGGGGCTCAGTTAGTCAGACAGACAGACAGACAGACAGACAGATGTACAGACAGACAGACAGGTGTTTGAGTGTTTGTTGATGTCAGACTGAGTTTGATGTTTAGGAGCCAAAATTATGATTTTGATATTAACTTTAATTTTGATAAATGGTGCATAAATGCAGTGATAGTCACAGTAAACTGACTATTAGTGTTGGTTGATCTTGATGCGTGGCGTATGGTCCCAGCCGTCTGACCATCAGCTGATTAGGGCAGTAATCAATCAATCAATCAGCTGATTAGGGCAGTAATCAACCAGCTGGTGTATAAGAGCCCAGCTGTCAGTCAGTCAGGGGTCTTTGGTTTGTAGCCTGACGGCTGCTTCAGGTACCGTTCAGAACTACGTGATTGAGAGTTGATGTTGGTTGTATTGCTGCTCTGCTGTCTGTGCTTGGACGCCATCTGGTAAGGACAGGTCATTACTTGGTGGAAAGGACGAAGACTCACCATACTGAAGTCTGAGTGATGAAGAGGAATACATGTGAAAACAGAAGGAGGCCAGAGGAGTGACTCGGAGTCTGGTTAACCTCCAGGGTTAAAACTGGAAATCAACACTTTTTTCGATGTTTTTAACATTTTGTGGCTTTTTAAAACATTGTTAGTGCCTTGTTTGAGGCTTTTTTCAAAGCTGTATTCTGCTGTTTTCTAGGCTTTCAATGCCTCTAGTCGCTTTTTTCAATGTTTTTGTCACTTTTATGTCATTTTAGTCGACATTCTTTGACGTTTTTTAAACGTTTTAATTGCGAGGAGCTGCGTTGAACCATCCATGTTATTGTGGGGCAGTTTGGTTGAAAGAAACCCAGAACAAGAGAGATCAAACCTGTTGTCAGACAGTTGCTCCCATGGGAAGGAAACCCTGAATATTACACCTTACTATCAGGAAGCCACAATAAAGTTCATAATCAACTTTAACTTCTAATCATTAAGTACATTTATTATCAGAAAGTTACTTTTAATACTTCAGTTCAGTAAATATCAGATACTCTAAGTCATATTTTAACAGACTTTAACTTCTACCAAAGTCATTTTCTGGTAGCACACTTTTACTCTTTTTATGTCTGTCAGACAGACAGGTGTGCAGACACACAGACAGATGTGCAGACACACGGGTGTGTGATACCTAAAGCCAGGAAGGAGAAGACCCACTGCAGCGTGGCGGCGGTCTGAAGTCGCCTCCGTAGCGGGATGTTCAGCGGGGCGAACTGCATCTTCATGCCCGCGGTCGCGCTCCTTGGCCCGGCTTGGAGAGCTGCGACCTCCCGATGTCTCCGCCCGGATGTCAGAGCTTCAATCTCCGTCTTTCTAAGAGACACGTAGAGAGAGTAAAGAGACACTTTACCTGTCTGTCTCGCTCTCTGTCTGTCTCGCTGTCGGTGTGTGCAGAAAATAAAGAGTATCTCTCAGGTAATTTAATATAAACTTGGATCAAACATTTCCTCTCTGACTCTCCGCTTTCCCCCAAACTTGACCAACACGCACACACTCCCTCTCGCACTGCGCATGCGTACCGGATCCTCCCACCTGGGTGGAATCCTCTCGACCAATAAGAGCTCATGACGACCCGTGTGGGGAGCGAGCCTGGAGTCAGGCGCGTTCACTGTCACGGAGTTACAAACTTTTACTACAATTTTGAGAAGAAAGTATGAATTCAGATTTATTATAAATAAATATTGTAATGACGTTGAACTAGGTGCAGTGAGTCGTATTTGGAGACTCAGATGTGGGTGTTTGGACATCACATGGTTTCCTGAGCCGCTGAAACTCAGACTTCACAGTTGAGTCGTTGGGAAACTGTTTCTGGTTCAGAAGATTTTACAAGATTTCACAAGATTTCATAAGATTTCATAAGATGTGAAAGATTTTGGTACACAGGAGTCACTTAGAGTCAGAGTCGCTCAGGGAAACAGGGTCCAAGGTGACAGATAGATAGATAGATAGATAGATAGATAGATAGACAGACATATAATATAAGGTCTCCCTTCTTACCCACCAGTGCATCTATGGAAATGCCCCCCCCCCCCCCCCCCCATCTGAAAGAACTACTCACCCCTCTAACTACACCTCGAGCCCTCCGTTCAACAAACTCAAACCGCCTCCTTCTCCCCAGGACTAAGCTCAGCACCACAGGTGATCGGGCCTCCTGCTCTGCCGCTCCTCGGACCACCTGAGGGCACCTCAAACTATTGAGACTTTTCAAAAAGGACTAAACACATTTCTTCTTAGCAGAACTTATGAGATTTAATTATCCCTGCAAGTCGTTGCATTATTTCTATTTTGTACTGATGTTCTTACCATGCTTTTATAATCTTGACTGTAGCACTTTGAGATTGCTTCAAATGTAAAGTGCATTACAAATTAAATTTATTATTATTATTATTATTATTATTATTATTATTAATAATAATATTATTATTATTATAGATATACAGATAGATGGATAGACAGACAGACAGATGTCCTGAGATAACCTGTAGAGTCTCACCTGTAGAGTCTCTATGTTAACATGTTAACATAGAGACTCTATGTTAACATGTTCACATGTAGAGTCTCTATATTAATATGTTCACCTGTAGAGTCTCTATGTTAACATAGAGACTCTATGTTAACATATTCACCTGTAGAGTCTCACCTGTAGTCTCTATGTTAACATGTTCACCTGTAGAGTCTCACCTGTAGTCTCTATGTTAACATGTTCACCTGTAGAGTCTCTATGTTAACATATTCACCTGTAGAGTCTCACCTGTAGTCTCTATGTTAACATGTTCACCTGTAGAGTCTCACCTGTAGTCTCTATGTTAACATATTCACCTGTAGAGTCTCACCTGTAGTCTCTATGTTAACATGTTCACCTGTAGAGTCTCACCTGTAGTCTCTATGTTAACATGTTTACCTGTAGAGTCTCTATGTTAACATGTTCACCTGTAGAGTCTCACCTGTAGTCTCTATGTTAACATGTTCACCTGTAGAGTCTCTATGTTAACATGTTTACCTGTAGAGTCTCACCTGTAGTCTCTATGTTAACATGTTCACCTGTAGAGTCTCTATGTTAACATGTTTACCTGTAGAGTCTCACCTGTAGTCTCTACGTTAACATGTTCACCTGTAGAGTCTCTATGTTAACATGTTCACCTGTAGAGTCTCACCTGTAGTCTCTACGTTAACATGTTCACCTGTAGAGTCTCTATGTTAACATGTTCACCTGTAGAGTCTCTATGTTAACATGTTTACCTGTAGAGTCTCTATGTTAACATGTTCACCTGTAGAGTCTCTATGTTAACATGTTCACCTGTAGAGTCTCACCTGTAGTCTCTACGTTAACATGTTCACCTGTAGAGTCTCTATGTTAACATGTTCACCTGTAGAGTAGGGCTGTCCCAAACGAATATTTTTTAAACGATTAATCTAATGATTAATTTTTCAATTAGCGATTATTTTCCCATTGCTCAATTATTAACAATTTACACAAAACAAATTTCAGTGAGGTTCAAATTTCCATTTCTAATGGTTTGTCTCTCTACAAATTGTAATGTGTGCACTGTTCAAGTAAAATAAATGTGTAGAACCCGCGTATCTAACAGTAGTTATTATTACTGTTAGTAATGCTATCAGGCTCAGAGAAATCCAAGCCAACATTATCGGTGACCATGCCATTTTCAATAATGTCCATCAGGTCTCTCTGTCAACACTGGCACGCATCCTGAAAAGACATCAGGTTCAAATGAAACCAATTCATCGAGTGCCTTTTGAGCAGAGAGAGGGGCTGCGGCGTGAGTATGTGGAGCTATGTATTGTTCACTTTAGCACAGCGTTGCATACTGCACACATGACCTTTTTACATGTACATTGACTGTATACTAGATCCATTCTGAATTACACAATATTTTCTTTCACTGTATTTCAGAGAGTTTTACAGATGGATGCTGAAGAAATCCTGCATGAATACATATACATAGATGAAGCACTGTTCAACCTCACAAAAACAAGAAGGAGAGGAAGAAATATCATTGGCCACGGGGCTATAATCAATGTCCCAGGGCAACGTGGGGGTAACATCAACCTTTGTGCTGCCATTACACAGGATGGGGTCCTCCTCCGTCATGCCAATATGGGTCCTTACAACACAGCTCACATTCTTGCATTTTTGGACCAATTGCACAACATTGTCACAGCAGTTAACCAAATGCACCAGATGCAACACATTGTCATTCCCCCACTCGGCTCTTATCCAGAACTGGTTTCAACACCATCCACAGTTTACAGTACTATACCTTCCACCGTACTCTCCATTTCTAAACCCAATTGAAGAGTTTTTCTCTGGATGGCGGTGGAGGGTTTACAATCTCCGGCCCCTGGCTCAGGTACAGCTCATTCAGGCCATGGAGCACGCCTGTGACCAAGTCCACGACGGTTCTTCCCACGTTGTCTTGCCAATGAGGATATCGCCTGTAATGTTGGTGAAATTCTCTGGCCAGATCCAGCTGGGCGAAGAGATAATGTCTAGTATTTTCTGTACTTTTTCAGATCTTTGTTTTTGTTTGTCTGTTTTTTCTGTGATTGTAACCTGTACTAGAAACAGTATTTAATGTTTGCTGAGCTAACAGTGGTATGCACACTACTGTAGTACTGGAGCATGACAACTGGGACATGTTGTTGTTGTTGTTGTTTATTCTCCATGTTGACATGTTGACTGATTTGGGTATATGGGGAGAAATAAATTACATTTCCTCAGTCTGCAGCATTGGTGTTGTGTAGTGTTTGGTGAACTTATTGTATATTTGCACTTTTTCTGTGTACTTCATTTACAGTACTCTAATCACTGAGAAGTACAATTGCTAAAAGTGTTTTAGGTTAGCAACAGCAGTGTGTATCTGGTTCAAACATTACTAAGTCAAAAGAAACGTGTTTTATATGGTAACTAAATATGATTTTTATAAAGTAGTGTATGGTTTTTGCAGAGTGTTTCATTTTGCAAATGGTCTGAGGTGTTCTGCTGATTGGGTGTAGTGATTCGAAAAAAACAGTCCCTGTTTTCAAAATTGTGCTTAAGCAAAAAAACTGTAATACAGTTTTTGTTGAGGTGTGTGTGTGTGTGTGTGTGTGTGTGTGTTCTCGTTTACCTGTATTCGTGGGGTCCAAAAACCGGGAGTCCAGTATACTTGTGGGGTCCGACCAGCTTTGTGGGCCCAAAATGCTGGAGCCCACAAGGTTAAAGGTCTGTTTGAGGGTTAAGACTTGGTTTTAGGATTATGGTTAGAATTAGGTTATGGTTAGGGTGAGGGTAAGGGTTAAGGTTAGGCATCTAGTGGTGATGGTTAAGGTTAGGGTAAGGGGCTAGGGAATGCATTATGTCAATGAAAGGTCCCCACAAAGATAGTGAGACGCACTGTGTGTGTGTGTGTGTCTGTGTGTGTGTGTGTGTGTGTGTGTGTGTGTGTGTGTGTGTGTGTGTGTGTGTCTGTGTGTGGGTGGGGTGTTGCAGCTGTAATCAGTCCAACAAAGTGCTGCCATCAGAGACTATAAACTCTGTTAGATGCGTAAACAAACTGTGACGCCTCCAGATTTTATAACAATGATTTATTCCTCCACACGTAAAGTACAACTAGTACTGCAGTTACCAAATGTAAACTTACTTTGTGAGTCAAAACAAGTGTGTTAGTGCGGCGGTCGCCAGAAAGTGTTCCCCTCCCCAACCCTCCTCTCTGTCAAAGCCCCACGATATGTGGCTCCTACAGGGGGGTCATTTTGCGTAATGCATGTACTATTAGGATCTATATCTATAGATCTAAATCTATAAAGGAGAACTTCCTCTGCAGGTATCAAGAGACTTAACAGAGATCACACAGAACAATAACAAGAACAATAATAATAACAATATTATTATTGAACAATAATATATATATATATATATATATATATATATAAACAACAATGACAATAATAATAATAACCCTCTGAGGACCAGAGGCCCATGTTTGACTGAACAAGCCCGCCTCAACAGTTGTGATTGGTGTAAAGCCTCAACGGTTGTGATTGGTGTAAAGCCTCAACAGTTGTGATTGGTGTAAAGCCTCAACGGTTGTGATTGGTGTAAAGCCTCAACGGTTGTGATTGGTGCCTCAATTTTGGAGAAATTGGAAATGGGCTTGAATGGGCTCTTGGCCAGACGGACTTGCAGAAGTTCTTCAGGGTTATCCAGCTAACAGGAAGCTGTTTGTTGCGAACATTTTGATATGAAACACACGGGGATCAGTTATGTATAAATAGCTTAAGAAGATATGTGAAGATGTCCGCAGACCTCAGAGGGTAAACTGGGTTAAACGGGTTTCATATTTTTAGGGTTTCATATTTTTCAAAATAAAAGACAGAAAGTAACACAGAACCAGAACATTGTGTCACAAAAACAACAAAACTTAGTTTATAACTAAGTCAAACTAGTGTTGATCTGGATAAACAATGGTCCAATCAACACACACACACACACACACACACACACACACACACACACACGTATACAGTATATATATATATATATATATATATATATATATATATATATATATATATATATATATATGAACAACAATAAAGAAGAAGAGTAATAATAAATGAAAGTTTTATGAAAGTAAACTTCACCCTCTACGTCAGCAGTAAACCAAAATAATCACCTTGGTAACACTGGGGGTGTGTGAGTTTCTGTTGCTACCAGTGTGTCACCATGGTTACACCTGATAAGGTGTGTGACACCGCCCCCTGCCCTCTCATACCTGTCTACCTTTAACCCTTTCACAACAAACAGATGTTAATCTCAGGTAATCTTCACACTGGCGTCTTTAAACATTAGAATACTACAGAGTATACTACAGAGTATACATAATACTACAGAGTATACATAATACTACAGAGAATACTACAGAGAATACATAATATTACAGAGTATACAATCTGTTATATATTATAATACTACAGAGTATACTATCTGTTATATATTATAATACTACAGAGTATACAATCTGTTATATATTAATATACTACAGAGTATACTATCTGTTATAAATTATAATACTACAGAGTATACTATCTGTTATATATTATAATACTACAGAGTATACAATCTGTTATATATTAATATACTACAGAGTATTCTTTAGATGAAGTTTCATTAACGTTACACTTTTAGATAAAGCGCTGTGTCAGAAATGCGCCATGACACTGCTGCCCCTTCAGGCTAATGTTGAAAGTCCCTCAAGTATCTAGAGCAGTGTTTCTCAAATGGGGGTATGCGTACCCCTGGGGGTACTTTGGAGTACTGCAGGGGATACGTAAACTTTTAGCAAAATGCTCATTTAAAAATATGTCATGCATAATTCCTAAAATAATGATACTATAATAACGAATTAATTAGGCGATGGATTCTGAACATTTGAAATGTAATATTTAAATGATTTTCAGTTGTCTGTTGTTCTTTAGTGAGTCTGTCACTGCCGACGCCGTACTGCTCCTCTTCATATAGATGTCAACATGTTTTTGGGCTGGTCGGGGGGGTACTGGGCTTAAAAACCCAATTCAAAGGGGGAACATTGTTGAAACATGTTTGACAACCCCTGATCTATGACCTACTACAGCAGGGCTATAGCTAGGCTGAACCTGGGCTAAACTTGTACATTGTATATCTAGACTACACCTGGACTATATCTAGACTATACCTGGACTATATCTCTACTACACCTGAACTATATCTAGACTACACCTGGACTATATCTAGACTATACCTGGACTATATCTCTACTACACCTGAACTATATCTAGACTACACCTGGACTATATCTAGACTATACCTGGACTATATCTCTACTACACCTGAACTATATCTAGACTACACCTGGACTATATCTAGACTATACCTGGACTATATCTAGACTATACCTGGACTAAATCTAGACTACACCTGGACTATATCTAGACTACACCTGGACTATATCTAGACTACACCTGGAATATCTAGACTACACCTGGACTGTATCTAGACTACACCTGGACTATATCTAGACTATACCTGGACTATATCTAGACTATATCTGGACTATATCTAGACTATACCTGGACTATATCTGGACTACACCTGGACTATATATAGACTATATCTGGACTATATCTAGACTATACCTGGACTATATCTAGACTATACCTGGTATGTATCTAGACTACACCTGAACTATATCTAGACTACACCTGGACTATACCTGGACTATATCTAGACTATACCTGGACTATATATAGACTACACCTGGACTACACCTGAGCTAAATCTAGACTGAACTGACCTGGTCTAAAGCTGGGCTAATCCTAGCCTACATGTGGACTGAACCTGGCCCAGTCTGACTCTCTGGATCAGGGCCGTCAGCTATTTGTTCCGTCGCAGCGGAGAGAAACTGGATCTCAGCTATTCATCTTCAGTCACGGCTGAACTGGACCTGCAGTGGAAACAAAACGCTGAGTCAGAGGTAGTCTCAGCCAGACCTTCCTCCACAGAGCTGCGGAGGAAGGTCTGGCTATGCAGTCAGAGGAAACAACATGCTGAGTCAAACCAATCACAATCATGGTGGGCGGGGCTAAGCTCCGGACGGAGCCACGGTGCCTCTGCTAAATGGTCTCAGGAAGGAACTTGTTTTGGTGGAACATGTCTACGTTCAAAAGTAGTTTTAGTCGTGCAACAGGAAACTCAGATTGGACAGATAGTCTAGCTAGCTGTCTGGATTTACCCTGCAGAGATCTGAGGAGCAGTTAACCATAGTCCTCACAAATCCACCGGAGGTTAGAACGCCAACACAGAGACAGAAGAAGGGGACGGAAATCTGGCCGAAAATACATGCATCCGGAGGAATTTCCTGCAGAACCGGAGCAATCCCAGAAGTTGAACGTCGAGGACATAGACCGAATCAGAGGAAACAACGTGCCGAGTCAGAGGGAACAACGTGTCGAGTCAGAGGAAACAACGTGCCGAGTCAGAGGACACAACGTGCCGAGTCAGAGGAAACAACGTGCCGAGTCAGAGGGAACAACGTGTCGAGTCAGAGGACACAACGTGCCGAGTCAGAGGAAACAACGTGCCGAGTCAGAGGACACAACGTGCCGAGTCAGAGGAAAAAAACGTGCCGAGTCAGAGGGAACAACGTGTCGAGTCAGAGGACACAACGTGTCGAGTCAGAGGAAACAACGTGCCGAGTCAGAGGAAACAACGTGCCGAGTCAGAGGGAACAACGTGCCGAGTCAGAGGAAACAACGTGCCGAGTCAGAGGACACAACATGCCGAGTCAGAGGAAACAACGTGCCGAGTCAGAGGGAACAACGTGTCGAGTCAGAGGACACAACGTGCCGAGTCAGAGGAAACAACGTGCCGAGTCAGAGGAAACAACGTGCCGAGTCAGAGGAAACAACGTGCCGAGTCAGAGGACAGAACGTGCCGAGTCAGAGGAAACAACGTGCCGAGTCAGAGGGAACAACGTGTCGAGTCAGAGGACACAGCGTGCCGAGTCAGAGGACACAACGTGCCGAGTCAGAGGGAACAACGTGCCGAGTCAGAGGAAACAACGTGCCGAGTCAGAGGGAACAACGTGTCGAGTCAGAGGGAACAACGTGCCGAGTCAGAGGACACAACGTGCCGAGTCAGAGGAAACAACGTGCCGAGTCAGAGGGAACAACGTGCCGAGTCAGAGGACACAACGTGCCGAGTCAGAGGAAACAACGTGCCGAGTCAGAGGGAACAACGTGTCGAGTCAGAGGACACAACGTGCCGAGTCAGAGGAAACAACGTGCCGAGTCAGAGGGCACAACGTGCCGAGTCAGAGGGAAGAACACGCGTATGAAAATTACAAATGTCGAGACAAGCGTAAAAAAATGTTTTAAAAAAACCCTTCTTTTTTGACAATTTTTATGACTTGTTTTCAGTTATCTGATAAAAGTCGACATGTGATTGAGTGAGTTAGTTCACCGTATGCTTTCTTCGGTCGCTGTTTCCAGCGGGACAGCATGGCGAGACACACGGCGAGCAGCAGAACCAGGAGCAGAGAAGATACTCTACGGACAAAACAGAAAAACACAATCTGAGTCACTCCCAACTCCTGTTTGATGATTAACTCCTGTTGTGTGACTGCTGGTTGAGCAGCATTCACAGTATCCTCCATCCTTTCACCTATGCACCTCATTATACTATAAACTACTCACAGTATCCTCCATCCTTTCACTTTCATGCCTCATTATACTATAAACAACTCACAGTACCCTCCATCCTTTCACTTTCATGCCTCATTATACTATAAACAACTCACAGTATCCTCCATCCTTTCACTTTCATGCCTCATTATACTATAAACTACTCACAGTATCCTCCATCCTTTCACCTACGCACCTCATTATACTATAAACTACTCACAGTATCCTCCATCCTTTCACTTTCATGCCTCATTATACTATAAACAACTCACAGTATCCTCCATCCTTTCAACTACGTACCTCATTATACTGTAAACAACTCACAGTATCCTCCATCCTTTCACCTACGTACCTCATTATACTGTAAACAACTCACAGTATCCTCCATCCTTTCACCTTCGTACCTCATTATATTGTAAACAACTCACAGTATCCTCCATCCTTTCACCTACGCACCTCATTATGCTATAAACTACTCACAGTATCCTCCATCCTTTCACCTACGCACCTCATTATACTGTAAACTACTCACAGTATCCTCCATCCTTTCACCTACGTACCTCATTATACTGTAAACAACTCACAGTATCCTCCATCCTTTCACCTACGTACCTCATTATACTGTAAACTACTCACAGTATCCTCCATCCTTTCACCTACGTACCTCATTATACTGTAAACAACTCACAGTATTCTCCATCCTATCACCTACGCACCTCATTATACTATAAACTACTCACAGTATCCTCCATCCTTTCACCTACGCACCTCATTATACTATAAACTACTCACAGTATCCTCCATCCTTTCACCTACGCACCTCATTATACTATAAACAACTCACAGTATCCTCCATCCTTTCACCTACGCACCTCATTATACTATAAACTACTCACAGTATCCTCCATCCTTTCACTTTCATGCCTCATTATACTATAAACTACTCTTAGTATCCTCCATCCTTTCACCTACATACCTCATTATACTATAAAATACTCACAGTATCCTCCATCCTTTCACCTACGCACCTCATTATACTATAAACTACTAACAGTATCCTCCATCCTTTCACCTACGCACCTCATTATACTGTAAACTACTCACAGTATCCTCCATCCTTTCACCTACGCACCTCATTATACTGTAAACTACTCACAGTATCCTCCATCCTTTCACCTACGCACCTCATTATATTATAAACTACTCACAGAACCTTCAGCTGGTAGATGATGACTAAGCTCTTTGATATCTTTTACAGTTTAACCAGAAAGTCAGTTCAGTGACAGCTTTTTAACCCTTGTGTTGTCTTCCTGTCGACCACGACTTTATGTTTTTCTGCGTCAAATTTTAGTTGTTCTTTTTCGACAGTTGTCACTTTTCCCTGCCGTTTTGTAGATTTTTTTCCAAGTATTTTGTCACTTTTTTCGATGTTTTTCGTTGCATTTCTGAAGCTTTTTCCGGCATTTTTGACACTTTTTTGTCAATTTTTTTCCAAATGCTATAAAATTGACTAATACAACCAAATTTCTGATGTAGAAACTTTTTGAAAATTGGTCAGCTTTGACCTGAGGACAACAGGAGGGTTAAAAACTTAAAATATTTTTATATTATTTTAGTTTGAACCATTATCGTCAGTATTGTGTAGTATACGTACATCATTCATGTTCAGATAAAAGACAGATGTTTGAACCCTTATCGTCAGTATTGTGTAGTATACGTACAACATTCATGTACAGATATAAGACAGATGTTTGAACCCTTATCGTCAGTATTTCCGTGTGAATGAACTTGATCCTAATTAAAGTGATTCTTACGTCACTGTGAGGGTGATCCAGACTTCAGCAGCAGACGCTGTGAACAACAGAAACAAGCTGTTACAGCTTCACCTTTTCTATCAGAACTTCTTCAGACTGGAAGGTCATTGGTGTCTCAGGTGTGAAAGGTTACCTGCAGGTTGGGCCGTCGTCACCATGACGACAGCTGAGCTTTTGTTTGAACACAACGAGTCGGCAAACGTGGAACAATTAACCAGAGTTTCCTGATGAGATGCTGCAAGACACAAATCAACCAGTCAGAGTGTGTGTGTGTGTGTGTGTGTGTGTCTGTGTGTGTGTGTGTGTGTGTGTGTGTATGTGTGTGTGTGTGTGTGTGTGTGTGTGTGTGTGTCTCTCTCTCTCTCTGTGTGTGTGTGTGTGTGTGTGTGTGTGTGTGTGTGTGTGTGTGTGTGTGTACCTGAGCAGTCTGTACAGGGTCTACACTGGATCCCCTCCTTCCATCCCTGGCTGTTAATAGAACAGTTCTTTATCACAAAGTAACCTGCAAATCAAAGACAGGAAGTCAGATTGATGTTGTTCTCCTGGAGGATTTACTGCGCTGTGATTGGTCCATTACCTGTGCCACATGTCGGACAGGGTCTGGTCTCATGAGCAGCGCCGGGGTCAAAGGTCACCAGCAGCAGACAGGCAGCTCTCAGGAAACAGCCGCTCTGATGGAAACACAGCCAATCAGCTTCTCTGTTTATCAGATCTTTACCCATCATGCACTGCAGCCTGAACTTCTCTAACGTTACGGAGCAATGACTGTTACATTTTAAAGATTCAAAGATTCAAAATCCTTTATTCATCCCACAATGGGGACATTCACACTGCTGCAGTAAAAGACACATGTTAACACACAATAATACATCTAATTAAAGAGAATAAATATTAAATAGTAAATACTAAAATGTTTACACAGACACACACAGAGACACACACACACATACACACACACAGACAGACACACACAGACACACACACACACACACACACACACACACACACACACAGACACACACACACACAGACACAGACACACAGACACAGACACACAGACACACACACACACACACACACACAGACACACACAGACACACACACACACACACAGACACACAGACACAGACACACAGACACACACACACACACACACACACACACACAGACACACACACACACCCACACACATACACACACCCACACACACACACACACACACACACATACACACACACACACACACACACACACACACACACACACACACACACACACCCTAACATGCTCCAACACGTCATTCTCTACCAGCTACTGAACTCTTTTTTATAACTTGTTATCTCGTTCTCATGCCTTAACGACGCAGTAAGATCTGTCCAATCTGTGATCCTCTGGAGTCACAGAAGAACTTAGCACGTGCTAGTTAGCATCGTGCAGCTTCTAGCCAGAGACTTTCTCAGGAGTTAAACAGCAGAGCTAACAGTAACAGTGTATAACACTCAGCCAGTCTCACTCCTTATAAACCAACAACCCTGAGAGGCTTTGTGCTTTGTATCTCCGCCCACAACTTCCCCTGAAGAGTTACTGGATGTACCGGCCCTTTAAGAAGGTCTTTCAGCAGGTAAACACTTCTGCAGGTATAAGACCCAGGAATCAGATAAAGTCATTTTTGAAGCAGACACAACTTTCTCAAATACAAAGTAGAAGCTGAGATCATTTTTTGCAGAACACCGATTGGTTGGGTTAGGGTTAGCTGAACTAACCAATCAGATGCAAGCAGAACGTGTACTTATTAATCAGAACTTTGGACTGTCGTAGATGTGAGGAACAGCACAGAGCATTATTATAACTGCTGATTTTAATAACTAAACATGTAAACAGGTAACTGTATAATTTAACAGGTAAACAGGTAACTGTATAATTTAACATTTTAACATGTTAACACACTCGTGTTGTGCAAGGGATACAAGTCAAACTGTAACTGTATGAACGAGCTGTACACCTGCCAGGTAGAGGGAGAAACTCACCTGTAGTTCAGTCCACATGTCTCCCGTCTCCCAGAGAACTCTGCTCTGGTATTCTGATGACGATGTATGGCAGTAGGTAGGAAGGCTTGTGATTATGGTGGAGA
>CM042336.1:25861528-25891528 GCA_023566125.1 Zingel zingel
TCATGGAGGGGTCTGAAATTGTCATCGTAGGTGCATGTCCACTGTGAGAGACATAATCTAAAAACAAAAATCCAGGAATCACAATGTATGATTTTTTAACTATTTATTTGTATGATACAGCTGCAAATAAGTATTTCAACACCTGTCTATCAGCTAGAATTCTGACCCTCAAAGACCTGTTAGTCTGCCTTTAAAATGTCCACCTCCACTCCATTTATTATCCTAAATTAGATGCACCTGTTTGAGGTCGTTAGCTGCATAAAGACACATGTCCACCCCATACAATCAGTAAGAATCCAACTACTAACATGGCCAAGACCAAAGAGCTGTCCAAAGACACTAGAGACAAAATTGTACACCTCCACAAGGCTGGAAAAGGCTACGGGGAAATTATCAAGCAGCTTGGTGAAAAAAGGTCCACTGTTGGAGCAATCATTAGAAAATGGAAGAAGCTAAACATGACTGTCAATCTCCCTCGGACTGGGGCTCCATGCAAGATCTCACCTCGTGGGGTCTCAGTGATCCTAAGAAAGGTGAGAAATCAGCCCAGGACTACACGGGAGGAGCTGGTCAATGACCTGAAAAGAGCTGGGACCACCGTTTCCACGGTTACTGTTGGTAATACACTAAGACGTCATGGTTTGAAATCATGCATGGCACGGAAGGTTCCCCTGCTTAAACCAGCACATGTCAAGGCCCGTCTTAAGTTTGCCAATGACCATTTGGATGATCCAGAGGAGTCATGGGAGAAAGTCATGTGGTCAGATGAGACCAAAATAGAACTTTTTGGTCATAATTCCACTAACCGTGTTTGGAGGAAGAAGAATGATGAGTACCATCCCAAGAACACCATCCCTACTGTGAAGCATGGGGGTGGTAGCATCATGCTTTGGGGGTGTTTTTCTGCACATGGGACAGGGCGACTGCACTGTATTAAGGAGAGGATGACCGGGGCCATGTATTGCGAGATTTTAGGGAACAACCTCCTTCCCTCAGTTAGAGCATTGAAGATGGGTCGAGGCTGGGTCTTCCAACATGACAATGACCCGAAGCACACAGCCAGGATAACCAAGGAGTGGCTCTGTAAGAAGCATATCAAGGTTCTGGCGTGGCCTAGCCAGTCTCCAGACCTAAACCCAATAGAGAATCTTTGGAGGGAGCTCAAACTCCGTGTTTCTCAGCGACAGCCCAGAAACCTGACTGATCTAGAGAAGATCTGTGTGGAGGAGTGGGCCAAACTCCCTCCTGCAGTGTGTGCAAACCTGGTGAAGAACTACAGGAAACGTTTGACCTCTGTAATTGCAAACAAAGGCTACTAATTTCAGACCCCTCCATGATTTACAAGTGGGAGAACTTGCAAAATAGCAGGGTGTTCAAATACTTATTTTCCTCACTGTATATACCTACCTGGAGTGGATGAGGCGATGATATCTCGCTGCCTGTATGGCTAATAGATGGGACTCACGTCCCCGTTAGACCCCCTGCTGAAGGCTGCAGGGATGTTGTCAATAGAAAATCAATAGCACCGCTGCAAGACAACTCTCTTCTTTGAGACATGTATCGCTGTTTGAGCGCCTTCCATTTACCCCGCAGGATGTCCCACGGCTTGTCCTAACCATTGCTGGCCATTTCCTTCGCGAGTGCCTGATAAATTATGGCATTTCTTAGATTTTTGCTATCGAAAATAGCCGTTATATTTTGCTCGTAAATTAAATTTAAAAAGTCTTTCGTCTCCTCGTTTGGCCACTTCCATCTGTCTTTGTTGACACCCGCCATGTGTGCAAACAGAGCGGAAATACTGGGCGCAAATGAACTACAACTTAATCGCAATTCATTATTTATTCGGCAAATAACGTTTCCATCAGCGTTTATCACATAAGCCGCGTATCGATCAAGAGAAAATCAGATGAGACCGAACGTATTTCCTTTGAGTCGATATTCATGAAATTCAATTGAATTTGACTGTTTCCAGAGGGCCTTTTTCATTCAATATCACTTAATTCAGATAAAAACATGTGGATGGAAACATAGCTACAGGAGAACAACATCAATCTGACTTCCTGTCTTTGATTTGCAGGTTACTTTGTGATAAAGAACTGTTCTGTTAACAGCCAGGGATGGAAGGAGGGGATCCAATGTAGACCCTGTACAGACTGCTCAGGTACACACACACACACACACACACACACACACACACACACACACACACACACACACACAGACACACACACACACACAGAGACACACACAGACACACACACACACACACACACACACACACACACAGACAGACACACACACACACACACACACACACACACACACACACAGACACACACACACACACACACACACACACTCTGACTGGTTGATTTGTGTCTTGCAGCATCTCATCAGGAAACTCTGGTTAATTGTTCCACGTTTGCCGACTCGTTGTGTTCAAACAAAAGCTCAGCTGTCGTCATGGTGACGACGGCCCAACCTGCAGGTAACCTTTCACACCTGAGACACCAATGACCTTCCAGTCTGAAGAAGTTCTGATAGAAAAGGTGAAGCTGTAACAGCTTGTTTCTGTTGTTCACAGCGTCTGCTGCTGAAGTCTGGATCACCCTCACAGTGACGTAAGAATCACTTTAATTAGGATCAAGTTCATTCACACGGAAATACTGACGATAAGGGTTCAAACATCTGTCTTATATCTGTACATGAATGTTGTACGTATACTACACAATACTGACGATAATAGTTCTTATATCTGTACTATTCAATTCAATTTTATTTATAGTATCAAATCATAACAAGAGTTATCTCGAGACACTTTACAGATAGAGTAGGTCTAGACCACACTCTAAAATTTATAAAGTCCCAACAATTCCAGTAATTCCCCCAAGAGCGAGCATGCAGTGGGACAGTGGTGAGGAAAAACTCCCTTTTAGGAAGAAACCTGGGCCAGACCCAGGCTCTTGGTAGGAGGTGTCCGACGGGACAGACCCAGGCTCTTGGTAGGAGGTGTCCGACGGGACAGACCCAGGCTCTTGGTAGGAGGTGTCTGACGGGACAGACCCAGGCTCTTGGTAGGAGGTGTCTGACGGGACAGACCCAGGCTCTTGGTAGGAGGTGTCTGATGGGACAGACCCAGGCTCTTGGTAGGAGGTGTCTGACGGGACAGACCCAGGCTCTTGGTAGGAGGTGTCCGACGGGACAGACCCAGGCTCTTGGTAGGAGGTGTCTGACGGGACAGACCCAGGCTCTTGGTAGGAGGTGTCTGACGGGACAGACCCAGGCTCTTGGTAGGAGGTGTCTGACGGGACAGACCCAGGCTCTTGGTAGGAGGTGTCTGACGCTGCCGGTTGGGGGTGTGATGAACAGCGGCAATAATAGTCACAATACAGATAATGGAACAGTGACTACAAATGGTAGTCGTAGTAGTTCATGTCATAGCAGGACGCGGCAGGACGCAGCAGGGCACCGCAGAGCGTAGCAGGGTGTAGCTCGGTGTAGCAGAGCGTAGCAGGGTGTAGCTGGGAGTAGCAGGGAGTAGTGAAGCAGGACCACGGCGACAGCTGCAGCCGAGATCTTGGTGCCATCCAGATCCAAGGAAATATGCTGGAAATAGAAACATAAGGACTCCGGGGAGTAAACTCCCCAGAGCTAGGTTAGTAACACGCATTTCTGGATCTCCTCACTCCCTAACTATGCGCTTTATCAAAGAGGAGGGTTTTCAGTTTATTCTTAAATGTGGTGAGAGTGTCTGACCCCCAAACCCAGACTGGGAGCTGGTTCCACAGGAGAGGAGCCTGATAGCTGAAGGCTCTGGCTCCTGGACCCAGACTGGGAACTGGTTCCACAGGAGAGGAGCCTGATAGCTGAAGGCTCTGGCTCCTGGACCCAGACTGGGAGCTGGTTCCACAGGAGAGGAGCCTGATAACTGAAGGCTCTGGGTCCTGGACCCAGACTGGGAGCTGGTTCCACAGGAGAGGAGCCTGGTAGCTGAAGGCTCTGGGTCCTGGACCCAGACTGGGAGCTGGTTCCACAGGAGAGGAGCCTGATAGCTGAAGGCTCTGGCTCCTGAACCTAGACTGGGAGCTGGTTCCACAGGAGAGGAGCCTGGTAGCTGAAGGCTCTGGCTCCTGGACCCAGACTGGGAGCTGGTTCCACAGGAGAGGAGCCTGGTAGCTGAAGGCTCTGGCTCCTGGACCCAGACTGGGAGCTGGTTCCACAGGAGAGGAGCCTGGTAGCTGAAGGCTCTGGCTCCTGGACCCAGACTGGGAGCTGGTTCCACAGGAGAGGAGCCTGGTAGCTGAAGGCTCTGGCTCCCATTCTACTTTTAGAGACTCTAGAAACCACGAGAAGCTCTGAGTTCTGGGAGCGTAGTGCTCTAATGGGACAATAAGGTACTAAGAGCTCTTCTAGATATGATGGTGCTTGACCATTTAGAACTTTGTAGGTCAGGAGAAGGATTTTAAATTCAATCCTGGATTTTACAGGAAGCCAATGCAGAGAAGCTAATACAGGAGAGATATGATCTCTTTTCTTAGTTCTTGTCAGAACACGCGCTGCAGCATTCTGGATCAGCTGGAGAGTCTTAAGAGTTTTATTTGAGCATCCTGATAATAGGGAATTACAGTAGTCCAGCCTGGAAGTAACGAATGCATAGACTAGTTTTTCAGCATCGTTTTGAGAAAGGATGTTCCTAATTTTGGCAATGTTACAAAGATGAAAAAAGGCTGTTCTTGAGGATTGTTTTAGATGGGCGTTAAAAGATATATCCTGATCAAAAATAACTCCTAGATTTCTGACAGTAGTGCTGGAGGCCAGGACAATGCCATCCAGGGTAGCTATATCTTTAGAATGATACATGAATGTTGTACGTATAATACAGAATACTGACAATAATGTTTCAAACATGTGTTTTTATGTTTTGTAGAGTATCTTCTCTGCTCCTGGTTCTGCTGCTTGCCGTGTGTCTCGCCATGCTGTCCCGCTGGAAACAGCAACCGAAGAAAGCATACGGTGAACTAACTCACTCAATCACATGTCAACTAATTAACAGATAACTGAAAACAAGTCTCAAAAACTGTCAAAAAATTATCTTTTATTTGGCGTTTTTCTCGCTTTTTCCAACATTTTTGACACTTTTTCATACGCGCGTTGTTCCCTCCGACTCGGTCTATGTCCTCGACGTTCGACTTCCGGGATTTCTGCAGGAAATTCCTCCGGATGCATGTATTTTTGGCCAGATGTCCGTCCCCTTCCTCTGTCTCTGTGTTGGCGTTCTATCCTCCGGTGGATTTGTGAGGACTATGGTTAACTGCTCCTCAGATCTCTGCAGGGTAAATCCAGACAGCTAACTAGACTATCTGTCCAATCTGAGTTCTCTGTTGCACGACTAAAACTACTTTTGAACGTCCACATGTTCCACCAAAACAAGTTCCTTCCTGAGACTATTTAGCAGAGGCTCTGTGGCTCCGTCCGGAGCTTAGCCCCGCCCACCATGATTGTGATTGGTTTAAAGAAATGCCAATAAACCAGAGCACGTTGTCCTCCCATCCCAGTATGCTGTGTGGACTAGACAGACCTTCCTCCGCAGCTCTGTGGAGGAAGGTCTGGCTGAGACTACCTCTGACTCAGCGTTTTGTTTCCACTGCAGGTCCAGTTCAGCCGTGACTGAAGATGAATAGCTGAGATCCAGTTTCTCTCCGCTGCGACGGAACAAATAGCTGTCGGCCCGGATCCAGACAGGCAGACTGCGCCAGGTTCAGTCCACATGTAGGCTAGGGTTTAGTTTAGTCTAGATATAGTCCAGGTTCAGTTTAGTGTTAGCCCAGGTTAAGTTTAGTCTAGTATAGTCCAGGTTTAGTTAGGTTTAGCCCAGGTTAGTATAGTCTAGATATAGTCCAGGTTTAGTTAGGTTTAGACCAGGTTCAGTTTAGGGTTAGCCCAGGTTAAGTTTAGTCTAGGTTTAGCCCAGGTTAGTATAGTTTAGATCAGCTGATCTCTAACGTATCAGAACTAACATTTAATCAACTCAAGTTATAACTTTTAGTATTTAGTCAAGTTGAGTTCTCAGTATTAACATTTGGGGACCGTTATATAGTAAACAACGGTACCTTTTCTCCAGCTTCAGGTAGTTAAAGGACACTTCTTTGACTTTTGGGGTTTTTTGACAATGTTCTTTGTCCCTAGATTATACTTTTTTCATTGATTCTTTTTGTTTTCCTCGTTTTATTCCAACATAGTTTCCTTTTGTTGACGTATTTGCTGCCTTTTTCGTGTATATTCAACAACAATAACAATGTATTATTCTATTGAAAAAAAATCTAAATTGAAAGTGTTACACTTTATAAGGATTTCTGTCCAGAACTCGAGGTGTACTTGCTGTTCGGCCCGGACTGTGAGACAGAGACCAATCTGGATCTCCGGATGCATCAGAAGGTTCTGGAGATATGTGGCTTCTTAAAGAATGGCTCCAATCTTTACTTTTAATACCTACGGGGCGAAATAATCGCTGATAATTGGTGTTCACCTTCACCCCCAAAACAAGTCACAAAAGCATAAAAAAAAATCATAAAAAAATGCCTCAAAAGTGGCAAAAAGAAATGCTAAGACATTGTCAAAAGAACCCCCAAAAAACATCAAAAACATGTTTAAAAATACTTCAAAAAGAAGTGTAGACAAGAAAATACTCTGAGACAGACAAGAAGTCACCCTGAGGCAGACAGTTACTCTGAGATGGACAGTGACTCTGAGATAGACAGTTACTCTGAGATAGACAAACGTGTTTACTTATAGCGCTAAAAGGACGGCAATAGTCCCGACCAAGCGCATTTACTTATAGCGCTAAAGGGACGGCGATAGTCCCGACCAAGCGCATTTACTTATAGCGCTAAAGGGACGGCGATAGTCCCGACCAAGCGCGTTTACTTATAGCGCTAAAGGGACGGCAATAGTCCCGACCAAGCACGTTTACTTATAGCGCTAAAGGGACGGCGATAGTCCCGACCAAGCGCGTTTACTTATAGCACTAAAGGGACGACAATAGTCCCGACCAAACGCGTTTACTTATAGCGCTAAAGGGACGGAGATAGTCCCGACCAAGCGCGTTTACTTATAGCGCTAAAGGGACGGCAATAGTCCCGACCAAGCGTGTTTACTTATAGCGCTAAAGGGACGGCGATAGTCCCGACCAAGCGCGTTTACTTATAGCGCTAAAGGGACGGCAATAGTCCCGACCAAGCACGTTTACTTATAGCGCTAAAGGGACGGCGATAGTCCCGACCAAGCGCGTTTACTTATAGCACTAAAGGGACGGCAATAGTCCCGACCAAGCGCGTTTACTTATAGCGCTAAAGGGACGGCAATAGTCCCGACCAAACGCGTTTACTTATAGCGCTAAAGGGACGGCGATAGTCCCGACCAAGCGCGTTTACTTATAGCGCTAAAGGGACGGCGATAGTCCCGACCAAGCGCGTTTACTTATAGCGCTAAAGGGACGGCAATAGTCCCGACCAAACGCGTTTACTTATAGCGCTAAAGTGACTGCGATAGTCCCGACCAAGCGCGTTTACTTATAGCGCTAAAGGGACGGCAATAGTCCCGACCAAGCGCGTTTATTTATAGCGCTAAAGGGACGGCAATAGTTCCAACCAAACGCGTTTACTTATAGCGCTAAAGGGACGGCAATAGTCCCGACCAAGCGCGTTTACTTATAGCGCTAAAGGGACGGCAATAGTTCCGACCAAGCGCGTTTACTTATAGCGCTAAAGGGACGGCAATAGTTCCGACCAAGCACGTTTACTTAAAACGCTAAAGGAGACTTTTAGCGTCAATAAGAATGACAACAGCACCTGACCAAGCATCCATATTTTATGAGATGAGTGTGAGAATGTGTTGCTCTGACATAGACAGTTACTCTGATATAGACAGTTATTCTGACATAGACAGTTATTCTGATATAGACAGTTACTCTGAGATGGACCGTTACTCTGATATAGACAGTTACTCTGACATAGACAGTTACTCTGATATAGACAGTTGCTCTGAGATGGACAGTTACTCTGAGATGGACAGTTACTCTGACATAGACAGTTACTCTGAGATAGACAGTTATTCTGACATAGACAGTTACTCTGAGATAGACAGTTATTCTGATATAGACAGTTACTCTGACATAGACAGTTACTCTGATATAGACAGTTACTCTGAGATGGACAGTTACTCTGATAATGTGTCTCTATTGGGATACTATGGTGAGTACTCTTACATGTACATTTGGACAGGGTGGTGCACGGCCACTATGCACTGACAGGAAATGGTCTTTGGAGGTATTAGGCTTTTATTCAAGCCAATGACCAATCAAACAAAACTCATACATATATTGATATAATGACATTTGGGAAAAATCCATTAAACATTACTCAGACTTATACTGCCATGTGAAAATACATTTGTTAAAAAAACACATTCAGATAACACATTACATTTAATGGATCACGGAAACACAATGAAGACCTCTTGGTGGAGGCTCCCCTGTGGGTCTCCATATACTATGTGCATAGATGGCTGTGTTAAAAAACAAATGTTTGTACGGGTCCAACTTAACAATGAGTTTGGGCGAATCTGTTTGTCTACCTATGAATAAAATTGTTTATTTTTAAATTGTTGTGATAAGGGATGTCCATTTTTAGTAAATTGTGTGGTTTGTTTTGATCTAGAGGAGGACGCCAAGAAGAAATGGAGGAACTTAAGGGATGAGTACAGGAAGAAGCACATAGCAGCGAAGGATAGGCGAGTGCCTACCCTGACATACCTGGTCCTTTAAGGACCCTAAAGAACCCCTACCCTGACATACCTGGTCCTTTAAAGGTCCCTACAGAACCCCTACCCTGACATACCTGGTCCTTTACAGTCCCTACAGAACCCCTACCCTGACATACCTGGTCCTTTAAGGTCCCTACAGAACCCCTACCCTGACATACCTGGTCCTTTACAGTCCGTACAGAACCCCTACCCTGACATACCTGGTCCTTTACGGTCCCTACAGAACCCCTACCCTGACATACCTGGTCCTTTACGGTCTCTACAGAACCCCTACCCTGACATACCTGGTCCTTTACGGTCCCTAGAGAACCCCTACCCTGACATACCTGGTCCTTTACGGTCCCTACAGAACCCCTACCGTGACATACCTGGTCCTTTACGGTCCCTACAGAACCCCTACCCTGATATACCTGGTCTTTTACAGTCCCTACAGAACCCCTTCCCTGACATACCTGGTCCTTTACGGTCTCTACAGAACCCCTACTCTGACATACATGGTCCTTTACGGTCCCTAGAGAACCCCTACCCTGATATACCTGGTCCTTTACAGTCCCTACAGAACCCCTTCCCTGACATACCTGGTCCTTTACGGTCTCTACAGAACCCCTACTCTGACATACATGGTCCTTTACGGTCCCTACAGAACCCCTACCCTGACATACCTGGTCCTGGCAACTCTATGGCTCTTATCTGGCTTCTAGGCTCCAAAGACATTCCTCTGCAAAGAGACAGCCAATCACATTACGCATTGAGCTGTCGATATGGGAAGCAAAGTTTGGGCAGAGACACGAACATTTACAAACTTCTTTGTCATTTGCATTTTGTGTATTTCTGTTAAAAAGCAATTCATATTGTTCTGTTTATGTTCAATATTTTAGGGCAATTCATATGTTTATTTTGAGTGCATTAAAGATTTTGAATATTTACTTGTATCTCATTCCTTATTAGTTACTCTTTCAGTAATTCATGGGACGTTTATACTTTAAACAATAATGACTTATTTTTATATTCTGTTATATCAATGTCTTACCAGATTTTCAGAATTATCCTAAAAGTGCATTTTGAGTGGCCACAGGAATACCATACAGCTTTACAATATTTTATAAATATAACAGATACATGGTAGTTGTAATATAACTGCTCTGGTGGCCAAATCTGAGAAACATACCTTAGTTATATATATATATATATATATATATATATATAGGAGATGTTTTTTACAGTGTGTTCAGGGGACAGGCAGCTAGCAGATAGTGAGGAGATGTTTGCTGTATGTGACAAAACAAAACGCGTGACATCGCTTAGAGCACCTTTAACACAAAACATCCTGTGAAAGAAGTTCCAACTGTTTGCTGATTGTGTCCTGGCCGACACAGGTTTCTATTACCGATAATACTTTAGTCTTTTATAGAACCAGTTACAGATGCTGTAATAAAAGTTACAATAAAAAAATGTTTGCAATAAAAATTTACAACAGAAATATTCTAAAAAGTTTCAGTCAGCAAAGTCAAACAACATTGTGCTGCCAGGAGACTGCACCAGCAGGGGAGGAGAGACTGGCCCAATCCCAAAGTCCGGACTCACAGACTCAGGGACTTTGGTGCGCGTCATCGCAAAATTGGTAAGGGCTTAGGGTTGTCCCAATGTCAAATTTCAAGAGGCATGAGGGTTTGAGGACACACTTACCGAGCCATTTCCGTAAGTCTGCATCGATGCAGCCTTCACCAAAGGGAATTACCCACAGTTCAAAGCGTTGTAACGTTTACCGCGGAGACCGTAGGGAAATCTGGGAATTACAAAAGGTAAACAACCACGACCACGGAGCACAGACCAGCCTGCTGTCCAGCTCGTACAACAAGAGTTTGAAAATATGTGGAATCAGGCAAACGTCTCTTGGGCCTTGGCCTTGTGGAAAGCTACAAACTTAAAATGTATATTCCCAAACTGGAAAGTTGTCAGTGCAAGTGAAGTGCTCTCCAAATCCCATTTCTACCTATCTGAGCCCATGTGGCCTCACACACTCACACACTCAGCACCTGAGACCAGTTAAGTCTTTAGTCTTTAGTCCTCAGGGCTCAGGGCTCACTTTGGGATTGGGCCATAGTCTGTGAACTGTCAATTGAAGAAGCCTTGTTGCTCCCAAGCCGCTGGACAAACAAACAGTCTCGCCAGCTCCATCCTCTCTTGTGGAGTTGGGCATGTCGTCTGGCAGGTCTTATCTCATGTAATTGTGTAGAATACAAGAGGCCTTGACAACCGGCTCTGCCGTCTGTGGTTCAACCCCCGGGACGCTGTTAAATAAAGAGTGTTGGTGTTATTTTAACACCAGACAGTTATAAAATAGCACTGCTAGTGTTGCCTGTGACCTATTTCAGCCCAGTCTCATGGCAGTTCGTAAAATGGTTACGTTATTGAATCTATTGATTCGTGAACAGGACATGAATATCTCGTTTTTTTTTCGTGGTGGTGATTACAAATTTTAATTTAATGTATTTAAATGGGTAAGGAGTAGTATGAAAAGCAGAAAATCCACGTAAATCATGACCTGTACATAAATTAATAAATCAAAATAACGTGACTATTTACGAACTGGCGTGAGACCGGGTTGACAATTGAATGTGATGAAGAAGCTGCCATGTTGCCTTCTCTCCTCCTGGTGTGGCCTCCTACTCATCCTGGTGTGACCTCCTCCTCCTCCTGGACCGCAGTTCATGGTGAGCAGGATAATCCTTCTCGCTGCTGGGCCTGTGTCATCCAGCTCATATGTTCTGTGCTGTGCTGATACAGCAGTGGACCAACATTTGCATAATATAGGGCTTGCAATAGGTAACTCTATGTAACTATAGATATGTCAATAGGTAACCCTATGTAACTTCAACAAATATCAGCTTCATGCAATTTGGTTTTAATAAAGAGCTACCATACCATAAATGTCTGACTTTTTGAAAGTCTACAAATATAACAGGAACTGTATTAATAATGTCTGTGCTATATTTGTTTAATGAAGGGTTATAGGATGATTCAGACAGCTTGTGGTTTATTGCTAAAATATTACAGTAGGCCAACTTTGCTGATTCAGATTTGCCACTTGAGTCCACCATATGATATAACATAAACATGCACCAGACGCTGTGTATCACAATGTTTTTGAAAATGCCATCTTCATGATGCTTTACTTGCTGGAAACAGTTGCTGAGTTCCCGGTTGGTAAACATTGACTCAAGAGTTCCCAAAAAAGGCACATGAACAAATTTGTCATTAACAGGAATTTGACTGTATACCCCAGTTCGATCGTTGCGTAGATCATAACGCACACCAAGAACACGCTCTACTGGTTCAACCATTTTCCATTTGTTCTCAAAATGTCTTTGTCTCTTAGTTTAAGTATTGAGGAATGAAAATGGATTTCCATTTCTTTATTTAGAGTTTGTTCAGTTACCTCAGATGAAAGACATTTAAGAACAGTGTCCTGTGCTTGGACATGGACGTCATTTACAAATTCCTCCACTGAACCAACTAAACTTTCAGAGACTCCCAACCCGTTCTCATTCAGAACTCGTAAAATCAGGACGTTTGGACAGTGGCTGTCAGCGTCTGATGTGAGCAAAAAGGCGTCCTTCAGCGTGTTTGTGTAACGCACCGGGGAGAGCAGCAGTTAGAGAGGATTTAGAGAGGAGTATGTAAGGAGGGTGGTTGTGGGGGGGGGGGGGGGTCAAACACAGGACTTTCACCCAGGAGAGAGGGGTCCACGTCCCGCTTGTCACGCTTGCTATAGTTTTTTTCTTTCTTCCCGCGTGTCACAGAACCGTACGCCCACCCACGACCCTTTCCTTAACATAACTGCATCAAAAGGGACGGCAATAGTCCCGACCAAGCGCGTTTACTTATAGCGCTAAAGGGATGGCAATAGTCCCGACCAAGCGCGTTTACTTATAGCGCTAAAGGGACGGCAATAGTCCCGACCAAGGGCGTTTACTTATAGCGCTAAAGGGACGGCAATAGTTCCGACCAAACGCGTTTACTTATAGCGCTAAAGGGACGGCGATAGACCCGACCAAGCGCGTTTACTTATAGCGCTAAAGGGACGGCGATAGTCCCGACCAAGCGCGTTTACTTATAGCGCTAAAGGGACGGCAATAGTCCCGACCAAGCACGTTTACTTATAGCGCTAAAGAGACGGCAATAGTCCCAACCAAGCACAACTTTTGTGCTGTACCTTGCTAATGTAATAGGTGAACATTTTCAAACCTCAATATGATCAACTTTTGCCCGGATTTCCTTGACCCGTGGACTCTCTTTTGTAGTGCCGACGTCAATCCCATACACGGTAGTCTGAATGAAGGTGAAGAAGTTGCACAAGGCCTCATCGTAGGATACAGCAAAGACGAAGTGAGCCGTAAACAGTTCGTCGAAGGCAGCCACAGCTGTCTGCGCCACGCAGGGAATGGCCTTCTGATCGAGGATGACGTAAAACTTCTGGATACTACTCTTCTTTTCTCCAACACAGAGGAGGAAGGGCTTTGCTGATCCAACTCTATCAAGGAATGTCACCATGCTCGTACCTACCTAAGAGTGTTGGAGGGCAAATTAGGAACAGTACTTTGTGTTTGTTTAAACACCGAAGAGACAGAAAAATCATTTTCCACCTTCTTTTAGCAGGATAGGCATCTAAATGTCTCAAAATGACATGGCACATTAAAAGCAGAGCTTTTTGGGATCTATTGAATGTCTATTCAACCATTTGGTCACCAGACTGCAACCCTAAAATATACAGTATACAATGAATATTCAATGATGGATTAAACAAGATGAAATATCCCATGTCTACCTATCCTTCACTAACAGGTGTTCTCTTTTAAAGGAACATGCCAATATTTTAAATGTTATACCCCAGAGTTGGATAAGATGATCCATACCCTTCTCGTCGTTGTGCGAGCAGTAATTCAGTCTGATGCACCCACCATTAGCCTAGATTAGCATATCTCATTGACCAACTAGCCTATCTCCCAAAAGTGACAAAAGAATGCCAAGATGGCGGAGCTGCACTCTTACACGCCGTAATGATATATGAGTGTGTAAGTGTTCGGGAAGTGAGTACGTGTTCGGGAAGTGTGTAAGTGTTCAGGAAGTGTGTAAGTGTTCAGGAAGTGTGTACGTGTTCAGGAAGTGTGTACGTGTTCAGGAAGTGTGTAAGTGTTCAGGAAGTGTGTAAGTGTTCAGGAAGTGTGGAAGTGTTCAGGAAGTGTGTAAGTGTTCGGGAAGAGTGTAAGTGTTCGGGAAGTGTGTACGTGTTCAGGAAGTGTGTAAGTGTTCAGGAAGTGTGTACGTGTTCAGGAAGTGTGTAAGTGTTCGGGAAGTGAGTACGTGTTCGGGAAGTGTGACTCTTATTGGTCACTTACCCATGACTCTCGATCATATCTGCCACCAGGATGTGGACGAGTATGGGTGAGAATGACCTCACAGACTCAACTGAGGAGAATGACCCCTCATCTGAGCAGAAGGAGGCCTCAGAGACCTCTTTCTCAGCTAAGGGAAGAAAAGGGGGAGGGGAGGCAGTTTTATAATATTTAACTTTAGTTGGAAAATATATTTTATTTGCATATTTGCTCTCTAACATCTGCATTTCTACCAATAGCAATATTGTTGTTTCTGTTCCTACTGACAGATGTACAAATTTTAAGTCACTCTGGACGAAAGCGTCTGCTAAAAGCCCTAAATGTAAATGCAATGGGAGGGGAGGTTCTGTGTCTTACCAGAGTCCTCGAGGGAGGTGGACTGGGATAATCCAGGAGGTTAGAGAAGGTTTTTTATAAATATATACGTATATATAAACACATAAGTGAAGTTATCCTGAAGTCCAGCAGTCTAGCAGTAAGTCTCCTCAGAAGTCAGACGCAGATAATCAGTTTAAAACAATAATCATAACATCATTAAAGCCACCTGTTTAAACTGACTATAACGTATTATTATATCACACTGATTCCCATCCTAACCCTCCACAAACACATCTTAGTTTGATCTGTTAGTGTCACATGGGTCTCTGGTTCCGTCATGTCTTGTCTGTCTGGCTGTCTTATTATTATTATTATTATTATTATTATTATTATTATTATTATATCCTGTTAAGTAACAGAGCATGACACAACTAAAGGTGGGACAGGTTTCAACAACATGATAAATAATTACTGTATTTAATGATGTGGTATCTGTAGGAAGCCCTCAGGCAGGTAAATATAGGCGGTGATGTGAGGTGATGTCAGTAAGAGGCTCTGAGTTATGAAAGATTACCTAATTTGTTTAGGCTAATACGTCTAAACAGTAAATATTACACACTCACACACACACACACACACACACACAGACACACACACACACACACACACACACACAGACACACACACACACACACACACACACACACACACACACACACCCCACACACACACCCCACACACCGCTGCTGTCCTTTGGACTTTGAATTTCGTGGGGGATTAGCCGGTGTAATGACTTTAGCTGGCAAATGTCCAGTAATATCTCGATTTTAATTGGTCCATGTTTGATACGTAACGGAGATGATTACTGGCATAATATATACAGGGGGGCAAAAAAGTATTTAGTCAGCCACCAATTGTGCAAGTTCTTCCACTTAAAAAGATGAGAGAGGCCTGTAATTTCATCATAGGTCCACTTCAACTATGAGAGACAACATGAGAAACAAATCCAGAAAATCACATTGTAGGATTTTTAATGAAGTTATTGGTAAATTATGGTGGAAAATAAGTATTTGGTCAATAACAAAAGTTCATCTCAATACTTTGTTCTATACCCTTTGTTGGCAATGACAGGTCAAACGTTTTCTGTAAGTCTTCCCAAGGTTTTCACACACTGTTGCTGGTATTTTGGCCCATTCCTCCATGCAGATCTCCTCTAAAGCAGTAATGTTTTGGGGCTGTCGCTGGGCAACACGGACTTTCAACTCCCTCCAAAGATTTTCTATGGGGTTGAGATCTGGAGACTGGCTAGGCCACTCCAGGACCATGAAATGCTTCTTACGAAGCCACTCCTTCGTTGCCCGGGCGGTGTGTTTGGGGTCATTGTCATGCTGAAAGACCCAGCCACGTTTCATCTTCAATGCCCTTGCTGATGGAAGGAGGTTTTCACTCAAAATCTCACGATACATGGCCCCATTCATTCTTTCCTTTACACGGATCAGTCGTCCTGGTCCCTTTGCAGAAAAACAGCCCCAAAGCATGATGTCCCCCCCCCATGCTTCACAGTAGGTATGGTGTTGTTTGGATGCAACTCAGCATTCTTTCTCCTCCAAACACGACGAGTTGAGTTTTTACCAAAAAGTTCTATTTTGGTTTCATCTGACCATATGACGTTCTCCCAATCCTCTTCTGGATCATCCAAATGCTCTCTAGCAGACCTCAGACGGGCCGGGACATGTACTGACTTAAGCAGGGGGACACGTCTGGCACTGCAGGATTTGAGTCCCTGGCGGCGTAGTGTGTTACTGATGGTAGCCTTTGTTACTTTGGTCCCAGCTCTCTGCAGGTCATTCACTAGGTCCCCCCGTGTGGTTCTGGGATTTTTGCTCACCGTTCTTGTGATCATTTTGACCCCACGGGGTGAGATCTTGCGTGGAGCCCCGGATCGAGGGAGATTATCAGTGGTCTTGTATGTCTTCCATTTTCTTATAATTGCTCCCACAGTTGGTTTCTTCACACCAAGCTGCTGACCTATTGCAGATTCTGTCTTCCCAGGCTGGTGCAGGTCTACAATCTAGTTTCTGGTGTCCTTTGACAGCTCTCTGGTCTTGGCCATAGTGGAGTTTGGAGTGTGACTGGTTGAGGTTGTGGACAGGTGTCTTTTATACTGATAACAAGTTCAAACGGGTGCCATTAATACAAGTAACGAGTGGAGGACAGAGGAGCCTCTTAAAGAAGAAGTTACAGGTCTGTGAGAGCCAGAAATCTTGCTTGTTTGTAGGTGACCAAATACTTATTTTACTGAGGAATTTACCAATAAATTCATTAAAAATCCTACAATGTGATTTTCTGGATTTGTTTTTCTCATTTTGTCTCTCATAGTTGAAGTGGACCTATGATGAAGATTACAGGCCTCTCTCATCTTTTTAAGTGGGAGAACTTGCACAATTGGTGGCTGACTAAATACTTTTTTTGCCCCCCTGTATATGTGCAATAGCACAGCAGAGTTGTGATTTTAGCTGTATAGGGTCGCAGTGCACAACATGGTCTTCTGCTTCTTGTCTGCAGTGAACGGACAGTCAAAGCACTGCTTACTCTACCAAGCTTTTTAACTGCTACATTTCTCATCGTAACGTCTAAACAATTGGAATAACACACATATTGCACATATAAATAAAAATGAACTGCAAAAATACAAGTTCATTAAATAAAACTATTTAATTTTTGTATTTTGGCAGGGTAGGCAGTGCCTAGCTTCCCTACCCTCTCTGAATATATGCCAGGTTTCAGTCAAGAGAAAGTTTCTTATGACCTACCTGTCTGTCTGTCTGCCTGTCTGTACCTGTCTGTCATTACCTGTTCTTATATCTGTAGGAAGCCCTCAGGCAGCTAAATATATCCCAGGTGAGACTGCTGACGTATGTCTGACGTCTATACATTAGGTTTTCAAAATCCATGAGGGCATCGTGGCGTGACGGGGGGGGGGGGGAATAGGGTTACTGTGGGCTGGGTTATTTATAATTTATTAATATCAGGGAACATGTCTGCCACACTCGCAGTGAAGTCATCAAAAAACTCAAAAGGAACATTTTCATTGCCATTTTGAGTTCAGCGTTCATTAAAATCAATGTGACCTTACAAAAAGTGTGGAGGTTGTTGATATGACTTGTGATGTCTGTCTGTCTGTCTGTCTGTCTGCCTGCCTGTCTGTCTGCCTGCCTGCATTGTCTGCCTGCCTGTCTGTCTGTCTGTCTGCCTGCCTGTCGCCCTGCCTGTCTGCCTGTCTGTCTGCCTGTCTGCCTGCCTGACTGCCTGCCTGCCTGTCTTTCTGCCTGTCTGCCTGCCTGTCTGCCTGCCTGCCTGTCAGCTGCTGGACCGGATGCTGTCTCCCCCTCCAGCTTGAAGCACTGCGCTGACCAGCTGTCTCCAGTGAGACATTTTCAACATCTCACTGGAGACATGTCAAGTGCCAGCCTGCCTCAAGACCTCAACAATCATCCCTGCTCCCAAGAAGCCAAGGACCACAGGACTTAACGACCTCAGACCCGTCGCCGTGACCTCTGTGGTTATGAAGTCCTTTGAGGGCCTTGTGCTTTCACACCTCAAATACATCACTGACCCCCTCCTGGACCCCCCCCCCCCCCCCTCCTCCTGGACCCCCTCCTGGACCTCCTCCTGGACCCCCCCCACATGGACCCTCTCCTGAAACCCCTCCTCCTGGACCCCCTCCTGGACCCCGTCCTCCTGGGCCTCCTCCTGGACCCCCTCCTCCTGGGCCTCCTCCTGGACCCCCTCGTGGACCCCCTCCTGGACCTACTCCTGGACCCCCTCCTCCTGGGCCTCCTCCTGGACCACCTCTTGGGCCCCCTCCTGGACCTCCTCCTGGACCCCCTCCTCCTGGACCCCCTCCTCCTGGACCCCCTCCTGGACCCCCTCCTGGACCCCCTGCAATTTGCCTACAGAGCCAACAGGTCTGATCCTGTTTTGTGGACTTCAGCTCTGCCTTTAATACTAATCATCCCGGCTCTGCTTCGAGAGAAACTCTCCCAGCTGTGGCTCCACAATTGACACTGTGGAGTCTTTCCACTTCCTGGGAACTACCATCTCCCAGGACCTCAAGTGGGAGCTGAACATCAGCTCCCTCGTCAAGAAAGCACAACAGAGGATGTACTTCCTGCGGCAGCTGCAGAAATTCAACCTGCCAAAGACAATGATGGTGCACTTCTACACAGCCATTATTGAGTCCATCCTCACATCCTCCATCACCATCTGGTACGCTGCTAGCACTGCCAAGGACAAGGGCAGACTGTCCTCATATCATCCATCACCATCTGGTACGCTGCTGCCACTGCCAAGGACAAGGTAGACTGTTCTCACATCCTCCATCACCATCTGGTATGCTGCTAGCACAGCCAAGGACAAGGGCAGACTGTCCTCACATCCTCCATCACCATCTGGTATGCTGCTAGCACAGCCAAGGACAAGGGCAGACTGTCCTTACATTCTCCATCACCATCTGGTACGCTGCTGCCACTGCCAAGGACAAGGGCAGACTGTCCTTACATTCTCCATCACCATCTGGTACGCTGCCGCCACTGCCAAGGACAAGGGCAGACTGTCCTCACATCCTCCATCACCATCTGGTATGCTGCTAGCACAGCCAAGGACAAGGGCAGACTGTCCTTACATTCTCCATCACCATCTGGTACGCTGCTGCCACTGCCAAGGACAAGGGCAGACTGTCCTCACATCCTCCATCACCATCTGGTATGCTGCTAGCACATCCAAGGACAAGTGCAGACTGTCCTCACATCCTCCATCACCATCTGGTACGCTGCTAGCACTGACAAGGACAAGCGCAGATTGCAGCGTGTCATTGGGTCAGCAGAGAAGGTGATTGGCTGCAATCTGCCGCCGCTCCAGGAACTATACACCACCAGGACTCTGAAGCGTGCTGGAAAGATTGTGGCCGACCCCTCCCACCCCGGACACAAACTCTTTGAGCCACTCCCCTCTGGCAGGAGGCTGAGGTCCATCAGGACCAAAACCTCACGCCACAAGGACAGTGTTTCCCCTCCACCACTAACTAGTCTTATTAACAAGGCCCGACCCCCCCTGACTCTCTCCACAGCCCACCTCTGGCTCCTCATGCCACTGTACTTAATCTGCTCTTTTTACCTTAATTCTTCTTCTTCTCTCTCTCTCTCTCTCTCTCTCTCTCTCATATATATAGTGCATATATATCCTCCGAGCAGCAGGCGGCGGTACCGAGCCCAGTCTGCTGCTCTCTGAAGAAGAAGAAGAAGAAGAAGAAGAAGAAGAAGAAGAAACAGCAGCAGCAGCAGAAGAAGAAGAAGCAGAAGAAGGAGAGGAGTAGACTAGACTAGTGGAGCTAGCTGTTAGCAGGTGAGACTTGTTTCCCATGTTTGGCTAGTGGAGCTAGCCGCTAGCTGGTAAGGCTTGTTTCCCATGTTTGGCTAGTGGAGCTAGCCGCTAGCTGGTGAGGCTTGTTTCCCATGTTTGGCTAGTGGAGCTAGCCGCTAGCAGGTGAGGCTTGTTTCCCATGTTTGGCTAGTGGAGCTAGCCGCTAGCTGGTGAGGCTTGTTTCCCATGTTTGGCTAGTGGAGCTAGCCGCTAGCTGGTGAGGCTTGTTTCCCATGTTTGGCTAGTGGAGCTAGCCGCTAGCAGGTGAGGCTTGTTTCCCATGTCTGAACTCCGTCTTTCTGTCTCTGGGTGATTGTTAGCAGGTGTTTAACAGACCCGGATGTAAGATAAACACACGTTAGCTCCTCATATGCTAACAGTAGTTTAAAAGCTGCTCTATATGTAGTTAACATCTCTCCCGCTAGCTGTTACCATTTACAGTGAAGGTAAACACGCGTCCATTATCGGACACGCCTCCTCTGACGGCCTGCTGGCGGCCGTCACACCTCCATAACCAGTCGGTGCAGTTATTAGTCTTTCATTAGCTCGTGGTTGATCGGCTCGTGTCAGTCGGTCAGATCACACAGATAAACACTAAAACACGAAAAAAGCCGAGCGGAGAGGACGCTGCGCCAGACTCCGTTCTAAAAACAGCCTATTTAGTGTTCCTTGCTTACTGTTACACCATACGACATAACTGAAGCCTTTGGTGTAATATTTCTATTGTAATTAATTCGGCATTGAGTTCAGTTAAGAACCGGACACTGACATTAAAACATGGAGTCATTACACAGGTTGACTCTGGTCGCTGTAATCCACGGGCAGTGTGTTAGCTGCGAGGAGGACAGCACTTAAACTTAGAAGTCTTAATATTAATAATAATTGGCAATTTTCTTAATGCCGAATTGAAGAGCACTAACTAAGTATTTATGAAACATTGTTGTTGTCGGTTTACGACGTTAGTTTACGTGCTGAAAAGTGGAGAAACTTGGCAGGTATTTGTATGGAGTCTGGAGTGGATCGATTGTGATCTGGTCGGATTAATACTACTAAAGGAAGACACTGTAACGCTGTTCAACACTTATTTCATGACGTGTTTACACTCTAAATAATCTGCTTTTAAACTGTGTAAATGAACTGACATGTACACTAATCTCCGGAAATGTGTACCTGTGCGTACCTGCTCAGGGGCCTCTGTTACCATGGAGACCGCTGTAGTTAATGCCGAATTGAAGAGTCCTAAGTATTTAGGACACATTTTGGTTCTACGGTGTTAGATTATGTGCTCATGAGTGGATGAACGTTTAATCGCCAGGTATTCCTATGGAGTCTGGCGTGCACTAATGTCATTCTGATTTTCTCGATCTGTTCACTATTAAATGTGATCTGGTGCAGTTTGTTGATGTGTGTGTGTGTGTGTGTGTGTGTGTGTGTGTGTGTGTGTGTGTGATCAGGATCATCTTGTTACCATGGAGACCGCTGGGACCACACTGAGGGTTGCCATGGCGAACAGGACCGAGCCAAAAGCCTCGGAGCAGACCTTGTGTCCCGAGGACAAGCCGACGAAGCCCGGCGGCCGCCGTGGCCCTCGCCGCGCTGCTGGCGTCACCGCTGCGGGGAGTGGGCGGGGCCAGAGAGGCAAGAGGCGGGGGCAGAAGAAGGGGCGGGGCCAGAAGGTGCAGGGGCGGGGGCAGAACGCGAAGGGGCGGGGCCAGAAGGCGCCTGGGCGGGGCCAGGAGGAGAAGCAGGAAGGCGTGACGGTCAAGCGGACGTGCAGCGGCGAGAAGAGGCGATGGGATAAGAAGCATTACTGCGTGTTCTGCCGGCGGCCGCAGGTGAAGATCGCTCGCCACCTGCTGAGGAAACACGCCGACCAACAGGAAGTGGCGGCCGCCAGCGCACTGCCCACGGGCTCCAAACAGCGCCACCTGCTGCTGGAACATCTGCGCTGCCGCGGAAACTACATGCACAACATCGAGGTACCGGGAACATTTCTAAGATACGTCTAACCTCTCCTAAAGACTACACATCCTTTCCTACAGACTACACATCCTCTCCTACAGACTACATATCCCATCCTACACACTTCATATCCTACAGACTACATATCCCATCCTACACACTACATATCCTACAGACTACACGTCCTCTACTACAGACTATACATCCCATCCTACAGACTACACCTCCTCTACTACAGACTACTACAGACTACACATCCTCTCCTACAGACTACACATCCTCTCCCATTCATTCATCAACGTAACGTAGAAACCAGAGCAGATACAGTGAGGAAAATAAGTATTTGAACACCCTGCTATTTTGCAGGTTCTCCCACTTGGAAATCATGGAGGGGTCTGACATTGTCATCGTAGGTGCATGTCCACTGTGAGAGACATAATCTAAAAACAAAAATCACAATGTATGATTTTTTAACTATTTATTTGTATGATACAGCTGCAAATAAGTATTTGAACGCCTGTATATCAGCTAGAATTCTGACCCTCAAAGACCTGTTAGTCTGCCTTTAAAATGTCCACCTCCACTCCATTTATTATCCTAAATTAGATGCACCTGTTTGAGGTCGTTAGCTGCATAAAGACACCTGTCCACCCCATACAATCAGTAATAATCCAACTACTAACATGGCCAAGACCAAAGAGCTGTCCAAAGACACTAGAGTCAAAATTGTACACCTCCACAAGGCTGGAAAGGGCTACGGGGAAATTGCCAAGCAGCTTGGTGAAAAAAGGTCCACTGTTGGAGCAATCATTAGAAAATGGAAGAAGCTAAACATGACTGTCAATCTCCCTCGGACTGGGGCTCCATGCAAGATCTCACCTCGTGGGGTCTCAATGATCCTAAGAAAGGTGAGAAATCAGCCCAGGACTACACGGGAGGAGCTGGTCAATGACCTGAAAAGAGCTGGGACCACCGTTTCCAAGGTTACTGTTGGTAATACACTAAGACGTCATGGTTTGAAATCATGCATGGCACGGAAGGTTCCCCTGCTTCAACCAGCACATCTCAAGGCCCGTCTTAAGTTTGCCAATGACCATTTGGATGATCCAGAGGAGTCATGGGAGAAAGTCATGTGGTCAGATGAGACCAAAATAGAACTTTTTGGTCATAATTCCACTAACCGTGTTTGGAGGAAGAAGAATGATGAGTACCATCCCAAGAACACCATCCCTACTGTGAAGCATGGGGGTGGTAGCATCATGCTTTGGGGGTGTTTTTCTGCACATGGGACAGGGCGACTGCACTGTATTAAGGAGAGGATGACCGGGGCCATGTATTGCGAGATTTTGGGGAACAACCTCCTTCCCTCAGTTAGAGCATTGAAGATGGGTCGAGGCTGGGTCTTCCAACATGACAATGACCCGAAGCACACAGCCAGGATAACCAAGGAGTGGCTCTGTAAGAAGCATATCAAGGTTCTGGCGTGGCCTAGCCAGTCTCCAGACCTAAACCCAATAGAGAATCTTTGGAGGGAGCTCAAACTCCGTGTTTCTCAGCGACAGCCCAGAAACCTGACTGATCTAGAGAAGATCTGTGTGGAGGAGTGGGCCAAACTCCCTCCTGCAGTGTGTGCAAACCTGGTGAAAAACTACAGGAAACGTTTGACCTCTGGAATTGCAAACAAAGGCTACTGTACCAAATATTAACATTGATTTTCTCAGGTGTTCAAATACTTATTTGCAGCTGTATCATACAAATAAATAGTTACAAAATCATACATTGTGATTTCTGGATTAGTGTCTTTGGACAGCTCTTTGGTCTTGGCCATGTTAGTAGTTGGATTATTACTGATTGTATGGGGTGGACAGGTGTCTTTATGCAGCTAACGACCTCAAACAGGTGCATCTAATTTAGGATAATAAATGGAGTGGAGGTGGACATTTTAAAGGCAGACTAACAGGTCTTTGAGGGTCAGAATTCTAGCTGATAGAAAGGTGTTCAAATACTTATTTGCAGCTGTATCATACAAATAAATAGTTAAAAAATCATACATTGTGATTTCTGGATTTTTGTTTTTAGATTATGTCTCTCACAGTGGACATGCACCTACGATGACAATTTCAGACCCCTCCATGATTTCCAAGTGGGAGAACCTGCAAAATAGCAGGGTGTTCAAATACTTATTTTCCTCACTGTATGAGCGCAGAAATCCTCTGACGACAGGCTTCACGTATGATTCCCTTCGGTGTGTTCTGAGGCACTGCTTGGACCTCGGGGAGACGGTCGGCCGTCGGACTGATCGGTCTCCCCGAGGTCCAAAAAGTTCCTCAGAACACACCGAAGAGACGCCGACTTGAGCGTACGTTCTGCACGTGCGCGAGACGTAATACAAAAAAATAAAACAGGAAATGACCTGTCACATGGGTCTGGTTTCTCCTGCCAGACTGTCATGGCGTCTCGTTCAGAATACGATCTCATATTGGACTAAAATAGTTCACCGTAACGTGTTTCTGAGAACATTAACAGAGAAATAGGCCGTGCAGTTGCTGAATCTGTCTTCATTTCAGATCTACAAAGGTCAGTTTAAAAGATTTTCGTCAGATTTTAGAGGCGTTCGTCACTCCTCCCGCTCCCCGTTTCCGGGTTAGCTCTCCACCAATCAGATTGGTCATTGAGTCCGACTGCCCGCCCTCCAACTGAGCAAGTCAAATCGGCCAAAATGAAGGCAGACGGCTCCTCTGACTGATGACGGCACGGAACACACCGAACAGACTCGAGTCACCGACCTCGCCAGACTGACAGATGGCCGATTATCCAGTCCTTGCAGAAAAATGTCAGTTTTTTAGTGATTGTTGCAAAAATCTTTGATTATTCGTCACGTTTTCTTAAAAGATGCGATGGAATATGCGGGATATTTATGCAATTTTATGCGATGAAATTGTGGGAACTTTTTTTAAACTGGTTTCATCGTGGCTTCATCGCGGGGTTTGCAGCTTTTCGATGATGCTCACGTCGCGTAATTACGTCACTTCATAACGTCACTTCATAACGTTCCCATGGCAACAGGGGAAAGTGGCTTGTGTGAAGTAAATGCAACATTTTTCATCTTTCTGCTAAGATATGTGTGTGACTTTTTTTGTAACGAAAATGCGGGGATTATGAAATCATGCCAGCACCGCATATTTTGCGCGGAAATCTGCAATTTATGCGGCGAAAGTGCGGCGTATTTGAAAAAATGCGCCCCCGAAATAAATATGCAGACTTTGGCTGATTATGCATTGAATTATGAGATCACATTTTTCTGGAGGGACTGATTATCAGGTTGGTGTGTCAGGGCCTTAACCCGTACGTACAGCTGTCGATCACTCAGATCAGACTTTAATACCAGGTCAGAACAGAGCCCCAGTCTGTTAACCTGCAGAGGAAACTACCTGCACAATACTCAAGTCTGTCCACCTGTCTCTGTCTGTCCACCTGTCTCTCTGTCTGTCCACCTGTCTCCCTGCCTGTCTGTCTCCCAGGTGATCAGACAAGGCAGTGGAGAGATCGTCCCGTGGCGTCAGCCCTCAGAGGAAATGGATGCGAGGAACTACCTTCCCTGCCCGCTATGCCTCGGTTTCTTCCTCCGCGCTGATCTCTGGAAACATCAGGCTTCCTGCCGCAAGAAGCTGACCCCTGACCCCTCCAGAGACCCCACCTCCACAGCAGACCCAACCACTGCCCCCTCAAGGGACCCCACCTCCACAGCAGACCCATCTGACCCCTCAAGGGACCCCACCTCCACAGCAGACCCAACCACTGCCCCCTCAAGGGACCCCACCTCCACAACAGACCTATCTGACCCCTCAAGGGACACCACCTCCACAGCAGACATGTCTGACCCCACAGGTAAGTCGACCTCTGATCCAGCAGACAACGGGGCCACAGAGGATGCACCTTGTGACCCCTTGGAAGATACGACTACAACACACCAGCCCGGGACCAAGCGGCCTGTGACCTCTGACCCCAGGGTGGATCAGGATGTGACCCGTGACCCCGGCAGGGCAGAGCTGCCCAGGAAGCGCAGCAGGGTTCAGGCTGCAGCCTCCCGCCTCCTTCCCATTTCCAGTGGCGCGTCTGAGAGCTGCAGCGAAGTCCTGCATCGCATGAACCAGGACCACGTCTCGCACCAGGTCTGTACACTCTCTACCTGTCTGTCTCTCTACCTGTCTCTGTGCTGACTTCCCCCCCCCCCCCGCTCTGTGTAGGTCAAATCTGATTGGCTGATCTGTAAATACGGAAACAAGTTGATGGGGAACCAAGATGGCAGCCAGAGGAGGTACGACTACGTCAGTCAGAAGCTGCGGGAGCTCGGCCGGTTCGTCCTTGCTGCTAAATCTCTGGACTCTGGCGTTCGGACCCTTCAGGACCTTCTGGCTCCGGGCCGCCTCAGCCTGGTGCTGGCCGCTGCCAGAAAAGCTTCTGGATACCGCTGGAGTCGCCCTCCGCTGGCCGTGAAGACCACGCTGAAGACAGTTTGTGAGATAGCCATCGGAGAGCGCCTGCAGGACGGAGATTGGGAGGCTGCAGCCAAGACCACCGACTTCTACCACCTGCTGGGGCGGGATTGGGACAAACTGGGGCTGCTGGACCCCGACTGCCACACAGGTAACACCTGAGTCAACCATGTGGGATGTCTGCTTAAATGTTATGTACATAAACTTACTATCACTGATTCACACGGTTGTCTGATCATTCCCCGCACTGCTTTGCATTTCTATCTAGCCACTTCAGTAGAAGAAGCTAAGCTGAAGAAACGATCGGTCCAATCAATAAGTGGGAAGTGTAAAGATCAGTCTGACCCAAGACCAAAGGGTGAGTCCTGGTCCTGACCACTGACTTCTAACCGTTGATCTTTACCCCTGTCCATGCACAGAGGCTTACGGCCATACCACCCTGAACACTCCCGATCGGTTCAGTACTATGATTGGAGTATGAAATGACTGAGTGCTGTTTGACGTTGTTTTCTGTCTCTCTACCTGTGTGTAGTTCCAGCACAGAGCAGTAACCGTCCGCTGAACTCCATGATTCAAATAGAGTCCAGACTGCAGACTCCGATCACAGGTGGGTCCTCCTGGGTTCAGCTCACTATCAATCCATTACTAATAGGGGAGTCACAATTCAATATGACTTTTGATTCAAACTTTTCAGCAGCGACGACAATGCCACAGTAAGAGCCACGAGTTGGCAGAAGTTATATGTTACAGGGTGCACATGAATACACAATTAGTTTAATAAGGTGTACATGAACACACATGCTTTACCTTCGTTGTTTGTTTTCATAACTCACTCACGCTTGGCACGGGAAGACAAAATGTTGCCACACGGTGACTTTAGAAAGTAGAATTTTCTTTTGTTTCTCTGTTATCTCCGGCAATGGTCATGGTGTCTGGAAAGGTGTAGCTCCATGCTACAGCTAAGCTAACATTACCCTGTGTCTTTAGCTGCATGCTACCAGCCGGTAAGTTACGCTGTGTCTATTGGTGTTTTTTGACGTGCACAAGCAGGTGGGGTTGGAGAGAGAAAAACCACTGAGGGAATTGCTGATCCTGCTTCTGATTTCAATAGTAGAAATTCAAAGCTCATTTGTTCAATTTTGTTTAAAAAAATAAATAAATCATGACACCATATATATGCAGGAAGTGTGTACGTGTTGGGGAAGTGAGGACGTGTTGGGGAAGTGTGGACGTGTTCGGGAAGTCTATCTGCATTGACCAACTTTTCCATCTGTCTTTCAGTCCCTGTTGCTCCGAGGAAGGTTCAACGTCGGCCCTGGTCATCTGCAGAGAAGGAGGCAGTCTGGAGACAGTTGGGAGTCCACGTTCTGGTCCAGTCGGTGCCAGGGAAGGAGATCTGTCAACGCTGTCTGGACCTGGAACCTGTCCTCAGAGGGCGACACTGGAAGGACATCAAGAACCAGGTCCACAACCAGATCCAGAGCCAAAAGAAGCAGCAGTTCCACGCCCAGATAGACCTTCAGGACAACCAGGAACAAGAACAGCCAATCCAAAATCACAAGAAGCAGTACCAGGCTCAGGTAGACAAACACGGCACGGACCACAACCAGAAGAATACACAGATGGACATCCAGGACCAGGACAACATTCGGAATCAGAAGAAACAACAGTACCATACCCAGATGGACCTCCAGGACCTTGACAACATTCAGAATCAGAAGAAACCGCAGTACCATACCCAGATGGACCTCCAGGACCTTGATAACATTCAGAATCAGAAGAAACAGCAGTACCATACCCAGATGGACCTCCAGGACCAGGACAACATTCAGAATCAGAAGAAACAGCAGTACCATACCCAGATGGACCTCCAGGACCAGGACAACATTCAGAATCAGAAGAAACCGCAGTACCATACCCAGATGGACCTCCAGGATCAGGACAACATTCATAATCAGAAGAAACAGCAGTACCATACCCAGATGGATCTTGATATTCACAAAAAGCAGCTGTGCCATGCGAGAATAGCTCACCAGGACCAAATTCAGAACCATAAAAAGCAGCTGTATCCAATGGGCGAGCATCGGGACTCTTCTGTACTGACAGGTCCACATTATGGTTCTGAGGGGCCACATCGAGCCCCTGGACAGTCCCTACTGGAGCGGGAGCCCGGTCTCAGTCCATACCAACTCCCACACAGGACTCTGGGGCCTCACATGGACCAGCTGCTGTCCAGAACAGAGTGGACTGACGAGTCTTTGGCCCAACACTACTCAGTCAGCAGGCAGCTGGACAGGAACCTGCCACCCAATCCCCACTCTGGACACGTCCACTTCTGATGACTGGGGGGGAGTCACGGTTCAGGGTTAGGGTTCGGACTGCAAAGGAGGATCTGAGCAGAGACAGTTATATAAAACCCTCCGAGGGTATGGGGGCTTGGTTCCCCCCCTCTAATCCGACTATGTCCTCATATCTAAACCAGAGAAGGTAACGGTCGTGGTTTTAAACATGGCGTCAACGTTGTGAAACGGTCCCAGTTTGGTTAGGTTTAGACACCAATAGTAAAAGGAGCATGCTGACGTATTGGGACTTCTTCCCCGTATCCCCCAGAGTTAGATAAGTCCAGACATACCCTTCTCATCTCCATCTAGCCTAGCTTAGCACAGATCCTGGAGGTAACCGGCTCCATCTAGCCTAGCTTAGCACAGATCCTGGAGGTAACTGGCTCCATCTAGCCTAGCACAGATCCTGGAGGTAACCGGCTCCATCTAGCCTAGCTTAGCACAGATCCTGGAGGTAACCGGCTCCATCTAGCCTAGCACAGATCCTGGAGGTAACCGGCTCCATCTAGCCTAGCTTAGCACAGATCCTGGAGGTAACTGGCTCCATCTAGCCTAGCACAGATCCTGGAGGTAACCGGCTCCATCTAGCCTAGCTTAGCACAGATCCTGGAGGTAACCGGCTCCATCTAGCCTAGCACAGATCCTGGAGGTAACCGGCTCCATCTAGCCTAGCTTAGCACAGATCCTGGAGGTAACTGGCTCCATCTAGCCTAGCACAGATCCTGGAGGTAACCGGCTCCATCTAGCCTAGCTTAGCACAGATCCTGGAGGTAACCGGCTCCATCTAGCCTAGCACAGATCCTGGAGGTAACCGGCTCCATCTAGCCTAGCTTAGCACAGATCCTGGAGGTAACTGGCTCCATCTAGCCTACTGCTCCCAATAAGTGACAAAATAACGCCAACATGTTCCTATTTACATGTTGTGATTTGTAGAGTCACAGCGTGCACTAATAACAAGGTCACATGACACACAGCCATCTTCTAACCGTATACAAACTGGGAACTATATTCTCAAAGGCCAAGCACTGCTAGTCTCTGCTCGGGGCTTCTCAGGTGCTGCGAGCATATCACTCCGCCCAAGTAGCAGATGTAGCAGTGCTTTGCCTTCTGAAAATATAGATCCGTGCTAAGCTAGGCTAGCGGTGGGTGCGTCTGACAGAGTTAGGACACGCTGTGAGATGAGAAGGGTATGTATGGACTTATCTAACTCTGGGGGATACGGGGAAGAAGACACAGTCCCAATAA
>CM042336.1:25904028-25909028 GCA_023566125.1 Zingel zingel
AACCCACCTGGCAGGACCGCCTCAGTACACCAGGTAACACACACCTGAACACACACACACAGATACACACACTGATACACACAGGTAACACACACTGATACACACACACACACACTGATACACATCACACACACACACACACACACACACACATCACTCACATCACACACACACACACACACACACACACACACACACACACACACATATCATACACACACACACACACACACACACATCACTCACATCACACACACACACACACACACACACACACACATATCATACACACACACACACACACACACACACACACACACACACACACACTGGACGACTACAAACCTGCCTGGCAGGACCGCCTTACTACTCCAGGTAACACACACCTGAACACACAGGTACCACACACCTGAACACACACACACACAGACACAGGTAACACACACCTGAACACACACACAGGTAACACACACCTGAACACACAGACACACAGGTAACACACACAGAGATACACACAGGTACCGCACACACTGGACGACTATAAACCTACCTGGCAGGACCGCCTCAGTACACCAGGTAACACACACACACACAGATACACACACACTGATACACACACACACACACACGGCTGCAGCTGATTGGACGAAGGCTGCTCCAACATGGCAACGAGTTGAGGAAGATCCTCTGATTTCAGTTCAGTGAGAATAATCAGCTGAACCTGATCATCTGTTATCATCCACGGAGATCACTGAATACACTAACTAACCTCAACAACTCAAACACATTCTCACGCTTAAAAAGCATCACACACACACCGACCAATCAGACGGCTCCAACAGAGCAGACTCTGGAGCTGTGATTGGTTAATAGGAACATTTCTCTTACTACAGGGAGACTTTTAATAGGTTCCCTTAAGAGGCCCGCAGTGGCCCTTTGGACTGATTAGAGGGACCTCTCCTGGGAGGACCATGAGGTCACAGAGACGCGCTGTGATTGGTTAACGAGTGGCTCCATGTTTATCTAACTCTCTCCACCAATCAGACGGCTCCAACAGAGCAGACTCTGGAGCTGTTGGTTCTGTCTCTGGCTGTGATTGGTTAACGAGTGTCTCCGTGTTTATCTAACTCTCTCGACCAATCAAACGGCTCCAACAGAGCAGACTCTGGAGCTGTTGGTTCTGTCTCTGGCTGTGATTGGTTAACGAGTGTCTCCGTGTTTCAGGGATGATGATTCGTCCAAAGGGAGATCAGCTGGAGATCACGTTCTCCGTGTCAGAGACAGAGAGCTGGGACGGATTCACCCAGACGCTCAACACCTTCCTGTCCCGTAAGAGACCTGTCTGTCTGTCTACCTGTCTGCCTGTCTGTCTGTCTGCCTGTCTACCTGTCTGTCTACCTGTCTGTCTACCTGTCTGTCTGGATCACGTTCTCCGTGTCAGAGACAGAGAGCTGGGACGGATTCACCCAGACCCTCAACACCTTCCTGTCCCGTAAGAGACCTGTCTACCTGTCTCTCTACCTGTCTGTCTGTCTACCTGTCTGTCTGGATCACGTTCTCCGTGTCAGAGACAGAGAGCTGGGACGGATTCACCCAGACTCTCAACACCTTCCTTTCTGTCTACCTGTCTGTCTGTCTACCTGTCTGTCTCTCTAACATTTAGACACATTCCTGTCCCGTAAGACATGTAGACCTGTCTGTCTGTCTACCTGTCTGTCTGTCTACCTGTCTATCTGTCTGTCTACCTTTCTGTCTGCCTACCTGTCTGTCTGTCTACCTGTCTCTCTAACCTGTCTGTCTGTCTACCTGTCTGTCTCTCTAACATTTAGACACCTTCCTGTCCCGTAAGACATATAGACCTGTCTGTCTGTCTACCTGTCTATCTGTCTGTCTGCCTACCTGTCTGTCTGTCTACCTGTCTCTCTAACCTGTCTGTCTGTCTACCTGTCTGTCTCTCTAATATTTAGACACCTTTCTGTCCCGTAAGACATTTAGACCTGTCTGTCTGCCTACCTGTCTGTCTGTCTACATATCTGTCTGTCTGCCTGTCTCTCTGTCTGTCTACCTGTCTGTCTGCCTGTCTGTCTCTCTAACATTTAGACACCTTCCTTTCCCGTAAGACATGTAGACCTGTCTGTCTGTCTACCTGTCTGTCTGCCTGTCTGTCTCTCTAACATTTAGACACCTTCCTGTCCTGTAAGACATGTAGACCTGTCTGTCTGTCTACCTGTCTGTCTGTCTACCTACCTGTCGGTCTGCTTGACTGTTGTCTGTCTGTCTCTCTAACATTTAGACACCTTCCTGTCCCGTGAGACATGTAGACCTCTCTGTCTGTCTACCTGTCTGTCTCTGACACGTTCTCCGTGTCAGAGACAGAGAGCTGGGACGGATTCACCCAGACCCTCAACACCTTCCTGTCCCGTAAGAGACCTGTCTGTCTGTCTGTCTGGATCACGTTATCCGTGTCAGAGACAGAGAGCTGGGACGGATTCACCCAGACCCTCAACACCTTCCTGTCCCGTAAGAGACCTGTCTGTCTGTCTACCTGTCTGTCTGCCTGTCTGTCTGGATCACGTTCTCCGTGTCAGAGACGGAGAGCTGGGACGGATTCACCCAGACTCTCAACACCTTCCTGTCCATCTACCTGTCTGTCTGCCTGTCTGTATCTCTAACATTTAGACACCTTCCTGTCCCGTAAGACATGTAGACCTGTCTGTCTGTCTACCTGTCTGTCTGCATACCTGTCTGTCTGCCTGTCTATCTGTCTGCATGTCTGTCTGTTTCTCTAACATTTAGACACCTTCCTGTCCCGTAAGACATGTAGACCTGTCTGTCTGTCTACCTGTCTGCCTGTCTGTCTGTCTGCCTGTCCTTCTGTCTACCTATCTGTCTGTCTACATGTCCGTCTGCCTACCTGTCTGTCTGCCTGTCGGTCTGTCTAACTGTCTGTCTGTCTAACATTTAGACACCTTCCTGTCCCGTAAGACATGTCTGTCTACCTGTCTGTCTGCCTACCTGTCTGTCTACATGTCTGCCTACCTGTCTGTCTCTCTAACATTTCGACACTTTCCTGTCCCGTAAGACATTTAGACCTGTCTGTCTCTCTAACCTGTCTGTCTTTCTACCTGTCTCTCTGTCTGCCTACCTGTCTGTCTCTCTAACATTTAGACGCCTTCCTATTAGACTCCTTCTTGTCCTGTCTGTCTATCGGTCTGTCTGTCTACCTGTCTCTCTAACCTGTCTGTCTCTCTAACCTGTCTGTCTGCCTACCTGTCTGTCTGCCTACTTGTCTGTCTGTCTACCTGTCTGTCTCTCTAACATTTAGACGCCTTCCTATTAGACTCCTTCTTGTCCTGTCTGTCTATCGGTCTGTCTGTCTACCTGTCTCTCTAACCTGTCTGTCTGCCTACTTGTCTGTCTGTCTACCTGTCTGTCTCTCTAACATTTAGACTCCTTCCTGTCCCGTAAGACATTTAGACCTGTCTCTCTAACCTGTCTGTCTCACTGACCTGTCTCTCTAACTTGTCTGTCTCTCTAACCTGTCTGTCTGCAGCGTATAACGACAGTAATCAGGTTCAGATGAATGATAACTGTCCTCCAGATCAATTCTTCATTCAAGAGGACAGTGGAGAGGTAAACCTGTCTGTCTACCTGTCTGTCTCTCTAACCTGTCTCTCGCTTTCTCTGTCTGTCTCGCTAACCTGTCTGTCTCTCTCTCCCTGTCTGTCTCTCCCTGTCTCTCTGCCTGTCTGTCTCTCCTGTCTGCCTACCTGTCTCTCTGTCTATCTCTCTGTCTCTGTAACCTGTCTTTCTCTCAAACCTGTCTCTCTCTACCTGTCTGTCTCTCTCTGTAACCTGTCTCTCTCTCTACCTGTCTCACTCTACCTCTCTGTCTCTCTCTCTAACCTGTCTCTCTTTCTCTAACCTGTCTCTCTCTAGCCTGTCTGTCTCTCTACCTGTCTGTGTGTCTCTACACTTTTGTCTCTCTAACCAGTCTCTCTACCTGTCTGTCTCGCTAACCTGTCTCTCTAACCTGTCTGTCTGTCTACCTGTCTGTCTCTCTCTAACCTGTCTGTCTCTCTAACCTGTCTCTCTACCTGTCTGTCTCGCTAACCTTATTCTCTACCTGTCTCTCTACCTGTCTGTCTCTCTCTAACCTGTCTGTCTCTCTAACCTGTCTCTCTACCTGTCTGTCTCTCTACCTGTCTGTCTCGCTAACCTGTCTCTCTACCTGTCTCTCTAACCTGTCTGTCTGCAGGTCAGGAATAACCCAAAGCGTTCGTGTCAGTTTAACCGCTCCATGTTGGAGGAGTGCTCTGGGATTTCAGACCGTTTCTATGGTTACAGCAGAGGTCAGCCCTGCGTCCTCATCAAACTCAACAGGGTATGTTCCCCTCCATCCCATAATAACCTTCAGTCACTGCCTGCATAGTCACATATAGCCTCACATAATATATAATATTATAATTAATATTATTATAAAATACATTATATAATATACATATATCTGTGTAAATGTATTATTATTAATAACCAGTAACCTGTCTGTCTACCTGTCTGTCTCTCTATCTGTAAATGTATTAATATTAATAACCAGTAACCTGTCTGTCTACCTGTCTGTCTCTCTATCTGTGTATATCTATTAATATTATTAATAACCAGTAACCTGTCTGTCTACCTGTCTGTCTCTCTACCTGTAAATGTATTAATATTATTAATAACCAGTAACCTGTCTGTCTCTCTATCTGTGTAAATGTATTAATATTGTAAATACCAGTGACCTGTCTGTCTACCTGTCTGTCTCTCTACCTGTAAATGTATTAATATTATTAATAACCAGTAACCTGTCTGTCTCTCTATCTGTGTAAATGTATTAATATTGTAAATACCAGTGACCTGTCTGTCTACCTGTCTGTCTCTCTACCTGTGTAAATGTATTAATATTATTATTATTAACCAGTAACCTGTCTGTCTACCTGTCTGTCTCTCTATCTGTGTAA
>CM042336.1:25914028-25926528 GCA_023566125.1 Zingel zingel
GCTATCTTTAGTATCCATGGCAATAGTATTTGTGTTTGATGTTTTCTTATTTTTTTTGTCCAAACGAGCGGTTGGTTAGTTAGAAGTTAGGAAGAGGTTACGTGTTTGTTTTTGTTTACTATCGTTTTGACAACCAGACCATGTGACACACACAGACACACACACACACACAGACACACACACACACACCCCCTCTCTGTCTCCTCACCTGTCCTGCTCTCCACCAATCGTCTTCCTTTAGAGAGTGACAAGCCAATGAGATGGTCCCGCTGTATGATGTCATATGATACTTGTTTGTGATTGGTTGATTTCTCCTGCCTGAAAATGTCCTGATGTTTAATAGACAATAAAAAACTAAGAAATTAAACCTTAAAAATCCTGATTCATATTTTTCCCCAAATCGTGCAGACCTAGTGCTACTCCCCGACCTGTTGATGAAAACAAATCCAAAAATGTTACTACCGCTCTTATAAAACGGGTGGCAGCTAACTGCAGACCTGTCAGCATCGTCGAGGACTCCGGTCTTAAAGACTATGGTTGGCATGTTCTGACCCGTCTTATACATGGCCGTCGAGGGGGACAGCAGTCTCACCTGACCCGTCTTATACATGGCTATCCAGGGGGACAGTAGTCTCACCTGACCCGTCTTATACATGGCCGTCCAGGGGGACAGTAGTCTCACCTGACCCGTCTTATACATGGCCGTCCAGGGGGACAGTAGTCTCACCTGACCCGTCTTATACATGGCCGTCCAGGGGGACAGTAGTCTCACCTGACCCGTCTTATACATGGCCGTCCAGGGGGACAGTAGTCTCACCTGACCCGTTTTATACATGGCCGTCCAGGGGGACAGTAGTCTCACCTGACCCGTCTTATACATGGCCGTCGAGGGGGACAGTAGTCTCACCTGACCCGTCTTATACATGGCCGTCGAGGGGGACAGTAGTCTCACCTGACCCGTCTTATACATGGCCGTCCAGGGGGACAGTAGTCTCACCTGACCAGTCTTATACATGGCCGTCCAGGGGGACAGTAGTCTCACCTGACCCGTCTTATACATGGCCGTCGAGGGGGACAGTAGTCTCACCTGACCCGTCTTATACATGGCCGTCGAGGGGGACAGTAGTCTCACCTGACCCGTCTTATACATGGCCGTCGAGGGGGACAGCAGTCTCACCTGACCCGTCTTATACATGGCCGTCGAGGGGGACAGTAGTCTCACCTGACCCGTCTTATACATGGCCGTCGAGGGGGACAGTAGTCTCACCTGACCCGTCTTATACATGGCCGTCGAGGGGGACAGTAGTCTCACCTGACCCGTCTTATACATGGCCGTCCAGGGGGACAGTAGTCTCACCTGACCCGTCTTATACATGGCCGTCGAGGGGGACAGTAGTCTCACCACACAGCCTGTATGACACGGAGAAAGCAGCCACACTGGAACTGCTGCAGAGTCCAAACGCTGTCTGATTATCAGCTGATCTCTGGACCTCAGGGAGGAATCCTCATTATTTAGGAGTTACTGAACACTAGACTGACTCTGGTAAGGATCGGCATCTTTAGTTTTTTAGTTCGGTACTTGGAGGAATTGTCCAAAAATGACAGTAAATAAATAATAACAAACACAGATCTTCAAGTTCATAAAGTAACTTTCTTTGCATTCATTTGATTCCCAATCAAGATCCGCTGGTAAGAACGGCTTCCATTGTTAATATGGACTGAAACACTGTTCTGAAATGCTAAATAATACAATTTTAATCATGTGATAATGATGAAGAAAAATTTATCGTTTGACAGCCTCAGTATATAGACACGTACATAAAGTTGCATGTAAACAGATGTCTAATTAGTGCCAATGATCCAGTAGATGATTATTATTTTTCTTAATAATACAGGTATAATCAGTCCTTCCAGAAGGAGTTTTTGTGATTGTTTTGGGCTAAAATCCTTGATGATGCGGCACGTTTTCTTAAAAAATGTGATGGAATATGCGGGATATTTATGCAATTTTATGCGATGAAATTGCAGGAACTTTTTAAAACGGCGGTTCGATGATGTTCATGTCGCGTGATTACGTCACTTCATAACGTTCCCATGGCAACAGGGGAAAATGCCTGCTTTTGTGTGAAGTAAACGCAACATTTTTCATCTTTCTGCTGAGATATATGTGTGTGACTTATTTGCAACGAAAATGCGGGGATTATGAAATCATGCAAGCCCCGCATATTTTGCCCGGAAATCGGCAATTTATGCAGCGAAAGTGCGGCGTATTTGAAAGAATGCTGATTATGCGTTGAATTATGGGATCACATGATCACGTTTTTCCGGAGGGACTGACTGATTATTAACGTACAAGGCAGAAGGAGCTCTATGCTTTACAAATCACAGATATCATGAGATGGGGAATAGAGCAAGTCGTCTTTTAGCTTTCCAACTCCGAAAGGCTCAAACAAATCTCCCCAAAACATCCCGTCTCCAAACAACTGGTGGTGAATATTATAAAGACTGATATGATGACTTTGAGCTAAACTCCACAGAAAATAAGACTCAAATGTTTCTTAAAAAATTAAATCTACCATCACTATTGGCAGACGAGGCATCTGAAATGATGCAGCCAATTACAGTACAGGAAATATCAGATACTATAACACATCTTAAAATACTAAATCTCCTGGTACGGATGGGTTTCTGGGGGAGTTTTATTAAGTTTTTACAGGGGAGATCACACTAGTACTATATATATATATATCTTTAAATACGCTCTGGTGTCAGGTGACTCGCCAAAGACTTGGTCAGAAGCCGTCATTTCGGTCTTACATAAGGAGGGCAGAGACCCAACCTCATGCCAGGATATAGACCTGTCACAAATATAATGGCACGGAGAATGCAGAGGTATGTAAGTAAATTAATCAAACCAGATCAGACGGGCTTCATTCCTGGAAGACAAGGTGCTAACAATATTAGATTATTATTACATCTTATCTCCAGAAACAAAGCCAGCCTGTCACGTTGCTCAGCTTGGAAGCATTTGACCCGGTCAAATGGAGCTTCCTTTACCAAACATTAGCCCATTTTAGGTTTCATGCAACCTTTATAGAATGGGTCAGAATGGTATATAGAAACCCCAAATCACGGATTACAGTCAGTGGGTGCTGCTCTGACTTGTTCTCACTTAACCCTTGTGTTGTCTTCCTGTCAACCTTGAAAGAAACACTGCTTTTGTCGACGTTTCGTGCACGTTCAGAGCACACGCTCAAGTCGGCGTCGCCTCAGTGTGTTCTGGGGCATTTTGGACCTCGGGGACCCGACTGATCAGTCTGACTGGCTTTACTGCCGACGGTCGGCCGTCTGGTCGGTGTCACAGCTCTTAAATTGTTACATTTTTCTTCTACACATTTCAGCGCTTACTTCTACGTCCCATATTTTCTGATATAAAACAAAAATTGAAAACGGGCCAATGTGACCCGAAGTCAACGCAAAGGTTAAAAGAGGAGTCAGACAAGGAGACTGTCAGAGTCCTTCATTATATTACATGATTATATATATATATGAACTGAATATTTGACATATATATATATATATATATATATATATATATATATATATATATATATATATATATATATATATATTATTTGCAATTATTGAACCCCTGGCTGAGTCAATAAGACAGAATGAAGATATAAAGGGAAGGAGGGATGAATGAGGGATGAAGGAGGGATGAATGAGGGATGAAGGAGGGATGAAGGAGGGATGAATGAGGGATGAAGGAGGGATGAAGGAGGGATGAAGGAGGGATGAATGAGGGATGAAGGACACAGAATATCATGATCTGCAGGTGATATATTAACATATATAAGTGACCTTCCAGCTCGTTGATAGGCCTGGTGGATATCAGGAGATCCCGCCTCCTCAGTTCATTTTCTGCCTTAGTTCCTGTTTTTCGCCTGTGAGTCTGTGTTTTCTGGGAGTTCCTGAACGCACCCTGTCTGGTTGCCTGGCGACGAAGCAAGGCGGGAGAGTCTGCAACCACCCACACCTGTGTCTCTTCTGCAATCTGCACACCTGGTCCTGGTCATCACCTCTCCACCATTTAGGCTGTGAACTGACATCCATCCCCTGCCCAGTATGTCTGCCAGAGTATCAGTTAGTCAGTTTGAGACGTTTGTTAGGTATACGTTAAATTATAAACAGAAATAATCGATATATATATATATATATATATATATATATATATATATATATATATATATATATATATATAAGTGTTTAGGGGGCAAACCTTAAAGTCATTCCAACAGTTAGCACAAGAATTTCATTTACCAGCCCATGGTTTTTATACGTTTTTACAGCTAAGACATTACCTTAAGACACATCGCAACTAGAATTACTAATGGCATATATACAGAGGGAGAGATGAAGAAAGGGGTTATAGCAACATTGTATAAGGTACTACAACAGGAATCTAACAATGTGGATGTCATGAGAAAATGGGAATTAGAAGCAAATATAATATCAGATGAGCACTGGGAGGAAACACTGAAAGCAGGACACAAGGCAACTAGCAGCCCAACATGGAGGGTTGGAAGATCAAAACGAGGTATTATAACTCCAGCTATTACCTCAAAGTACAGTAATACTTCAGAGAGATGTTGGAGGGGGACTTTACACATATATTTTGGGATTGCCCAATGGTTTTAGCTTTTTGGAAGAATATCCAAAAGGAAATAAGACATGTTTTGGGTATTGGCTTTAATTTAGATCCAGCATTGTACGTACTGGGTATAGTCCCAGATAGGAACTGGACTTCCTTACTGAGAATTCTGCTTTTAATAACAAAGAAAACAGTTACAGCTTCTTGGTTGAAGCCACAGCCTCCCAGTGTGTGTATCGATCTATCTATCTATCTATCTATCTATCTATATATATATATATATATATATATATAGATATATAAATAAGTCAAATATTCAGTTTGATGAATGTGATAGAGTCATCGAGTCAGTTAAAGCATTTACACCAACTATATCTGGACAAGTCCAAATGGACTGGGACCGTCCCGTTATCTCAGAGGCTGTTGGCTCGAGGAAAGGAGGGAAATCTCCGGGCAATGATGGCTTTCAGGCAAATTTTATTGGCATTTTTGGGAAATTATTGAAAATCCTCTATTTGATCTATTCAAAGAATGCACTTTAAAAAAAAGGAAAAGTCCACGAGTATGAAGCAATGTTGAATATGTCTTCTCCCTAAACCCCAATTTTATCAACAAGCTCTTTTAGCCTGGAAGTTATATATATATATATATATATATATATATATATATATATATATATATATATATATATAAAACTTTTCTCGATAACATTTCCTGACAGATATATAAATGCAATTAACAAATGACAGGCAATATAGGTTACAATAAGAACAACAAAAAATAAATAAAAACAGGAAAGAGAAAAGATTAAATAAGTAAATATGCAGCAAAATAGAAATAAGTGCGTAAAAAAGAAAGATAAATTAAATAAAGATAGAATAGTTGTATTATTAATAATAGTAACAACAACAATATCAACAACAGGCAGAAGGGTGAAAATCTGTAAATAGTAGCTAAGCAACATTTTCCAAAGAGGGATTCAGAACAGTGCTCGATCACATCATCCCATCCATCAGACCCCAGGTACCTTCAAATACAAGTCCATCTTTGCACAGAAGCGTCCGTAGTCAGCTGCAGACTTGCCGTCATTCGCTCCATCCTGTCTCTGGACCCATTGACCTATTGTTGGCGGTTTTACATCCCTGCAGTTCACTGTAATCATTTTCTTTGCTACTAATAAAAGAATCCTCAGTATTAGAGATGCACCGATTAGGCTACAACTTTCTAGGCCGATTCCGATTTCTGATTTTATTTGAGTTAGGCCAGCCGATACCGATTTCATTTTTTCTAACCTCTTTACAGCTCACACAGATATTTACTTTCTATCTTTTCTTTAATAGAACATGTTAGAACAGATGATGGATCACTATGAAATAGAACTATATCAATGACTCCTGGTGTGGGACATTCACACACATCTAAAGGTCAATGTTAGAACCATTTCCTTCTCTTCACATCCAATATCAACTAAAGAAATGTGATTTGGGTTGTTGGTGTGGTCCCTCCACGCCCTACTCTTTCCTTGCAGCTGTTGCATATTGCAGACTTGTTATCTTCTGCACACACGCTGAAGAACCCCAAACAGCTGACATGTTGCAGGTTAATTCACCAGGTTCCTACATGTGGGAGAATAGCGCCGACACGCCTTCACACCGCGAGCGGGTACGCCACACACGGCGGAGAAGTTGAGAGAAAGGAAGAAGAGAGCGTGCTGTGGCGTCCGTGTGTGCGTGCGTCCTTGAGAACTGTAACTGGTAGAACTTATGTTGTCAGTTAATTGGAGCGTTGACCGGCATGAAATCAGCATATGTCAGACTGACCTGCCGGTCGCCGGTCATGGCCGAGCACGTGAAAACCGGCCAATCCCGGTCACCGGCCGGTCTATCGGTGCAGCTCTACTCAGTATATAGCGCTGATCTGCATTATATAGGTCTTTGGGCTATTATGGCTCCCAACAAAAACATAATTGGTTCTGGAGTGACATCTACCTCCAAAATAGTATCAAATTCCTTTTTAACATTATCCCAAAATCCTTGTATTGCCGGACAATCCCAAAAAATGTGTGTGGTGTCTCCAATATTTCCACATTTTTGCCAACATAATGCCACATTGAGGTTTTTCACGTATGAAGAGATGATAAAGGGAGTACTAAAAAATCTGATCTTTACCTTCCAGTCAAATTCCCTTATGACAACTTGTCCATATGTCCATCCATGTAGAATCTTCAATTATAACATTCAATTCTAATTCCCATTTTTCCTTAATGTAGTCCGAGTTTTGTGAAGTGCCAGTCGTTAACCTTTTATATATATATTAGATATGGTTTTTTTCGTTGGGAAAAGCCTCTCCAGAACACCGATAGAGTACCCTTCTATATCATTTGGGTTTTGCTGACCAGCTCCCTTTCCTTATGGCTTGTGATATCGTGTCTTATCTGGAGGTACCTATACAAATCCTTTGATGGGAGGCCAAATTGTTCTTGAGGTTGAGGGAATGATTTGAATTCTGTTTCTTTAAAAAGTTGATTCATTGTACAGAGACCTTTATGGGCCCACCTTCTAGACCCGCTATCCCACAGGGAAGGTGGGACTTCTATGTTTCTACTATCGACATGGCCCTTGAGATCGACTCGGGGCCCCTGAGCATTTTCTTCACTGTTGTCCAGACTTTTAAAGTGTTTTTTATCCATTCGTTCTTTATTTTGATTTTGCGGACTTTATGTCAATAAATGGTAGTACTGATAAGGAAAGGCCTCTAACCGAGTCCTGCTCTATCTGAGTCCATATTGCTTCCCGGTCATTTCCGATCCATGCCACTGTTGCATTTATTTGAGCAGCGCAATAATAATTTTTAAGGTTTGGCAAGCCTAGACCTCCCTTGTCTTTGGGTAAGTGAAGGGATTTAGTCTTACCCAATAAATGTTGAGATTAATGTGTCCAACATTCTTACAGGAAGGGATACAGGAAGTCTTGGTATTAGGTTCATTTTTACTGTTTCTAGTCTGCCAATTAAAGAAAGGGGAAGGACCTCCCAACGTGTCACATCACTTTTTATTTGTTTAATTAATTTGTTGTAATTTGCCTCGAACAATTGAACGGGGTTGGGTGTAATAATAATTCCCAAATACCTAAATCCTTGTTTGGACCAGCGAAAAGAGACCTTGTTATTTAATTGTGTAGGCCAGGTACCTAAGATCATCATGGCTTCTGACTTATTTTCATTAATTCTGTATCCAGACACTGACCCGTATTCATGCCGGCATTTCATAAGTGCAGTGATGGAAAGAAGTGGATTTTTTACAAAAAGTTAAATATCGTCCGCGAACAAAGCTATCTTATGGATTGACCCCCCCTTCATCCTCTATCCCTTGAATCTGTATATTTTGACATATCGCCTCTGCCAAAGGCTCGACACTAAGAGCGAATAAGATGGGCGACAGCGAATCCCCTTGTCTCACACCCCGCTTGATCCTGAAAAAGCTAGAAAGGTGACCACTAACTCTAACGTTGGAGCTGGGCTCCTTTTACAATAGGTTGATCCAAGCCCATTTCTATCAGTGTCTGCCTCAGAAATACCCAGTCAGCTCGATCAAATGCCTTCTCTGCGCCTAATCTGGAAGCATTGATGCTCGTTTGTCCCCTGCTGCTATTCATACTATGCAGTGACGTCATTACCATGGATACCTGGCGGGCAAGAAACACCAATAGAATCATACGCCGGACGCTCTATTAGTCTTTCTACATGGGTTTAGTTAATGATCGGGCTATAATAAGACCACGTCGGTTATGTACTCGATGACAACCGGGACAATTTCATAGTGGTTGGTGTAAACCGGGACATTTTAGCGTCCCGACAGGCTTTTGTCGGGACTCGGGACTGTCCCGGTCAAACCGGTCACCCTACATCAGATATTACAAACCTCAAAACGACATACCTGTGATGAAATGAAGACTGCACAGACGTGTATACTGTGAAGGTTGAAACGGTTGCCCGTCTGATAGCCTGTATCATAGTTGTCTTCTCTCTGGATTCTCCTTATCAGATGGGATCCGGTAGAAACATAACCCCGGCTTCTCTCCTCGGCGGTTAGTGCAACCAATCGCACAACAACTATCTGGCATATCGTTTTCACCTCAAAACACCAACTTTCGTATGGTGAAACTGGCGACGTTTCGTTGCTAGGAGAATGATGTTCTTGCTCGCCAGCCAGTAGTTGTGACGTCACGTGCAAAGTATGAATAGCCTGCAGGGTCAGGCTTCTCCTTATGTGTTCCTTGACGTCCTAGTATGAATCCCGGCTGATCTGGGTGAATTAATTGCTTTATATTTGAAAGTCTGTCACTTTTGTATTTTATATTTCTTTGTTTAGATTTTACTTTCATATATTAATTGTTCATATTTTTGTATAATTTTATTTGATTACAAATTGTGCTGACTGAATATTTGTAAACTACATTTTTAAATAATTAAGTTTAAAAAAAAGAAAAAGACTATCAGCACATGAATGCACCAACAATGGACACATCTGTCTCCACAAAGACAAATGTGGTAAAGTGTGGGTTAGGGTTAGAGTGTTGTTGAGGTAAAGTAAGGACAGAGACAGCGTGTTGTTGAGGTAAAGTAGAGACAGCGTGGTGTTGAGGTAAAGGACAGACGGAGACAGCGTGTTGAGGTAAAGGAGACTGAGACAGCGTGGTGTTGAGGTAAAGGAGAGACAGACAGCGTGGTGTTGAGGTAAAGGACAGACGGAGACAGCGTGGTGTTGAGGTAAAGGACAGACGGAGACAGCGTGGTGTTGAGGTAAAGGACAGACGGAGACAGCGTGGTGAGGTAAAGGACAGACGGAGACAGCGTGGTGTTGAGGTAAAGGACAGACGGAGACAGCGTGGTGAGGTAAAGGATAGACGGAGACAGCGTAGTGTTGAGGTAAAGGACAGACGGAGACAGCGTGTTGAGGTAAAGAACAGACGGAGACAGCGTGGTGTTGAGGTAAAGGACAGACGGAGACAGCGTGGTGTTGAGGTAAAGGACAGACGGAGACAGCGTGTTGAGGTAAAGGACAGACGGAGACAGCGTGTTGAGGTAAAGGACAGACGGAGACAGCGTGTTGAGGTAAAGGACAGACGGAGACAGCGTGTTGAGGTAAAGGACAGACGGAGACAGCGTGGTGTTGAGGTAAAGGAGAGACAGAGACAGCGTGGTGTTGAGGTAAAGGAGAGACGGAGACAGCGTGTTGAGGTAAAGGACTGACTGAGACAGCGTGTTGAGGTAAAGGACAGACGGAGACAGCGTGTTGAGGTAAAGTACAGACGGAGACAGCGTGGTGTTGAGGTAAAGGACAGACGGAGACAGCGTGGTGTTGAGGTAAAGGACAGACGGAGACAGCGTGTTGAGGTAAAGGACTGACTGAGACAGCGTGTTGAGGTAAAGGACAGACGGAGACAGCGTGTTGAGGTAAAGTACAGACGGAGACAGCGTGGTGTTGAGGTAAAGGACAGACGGAGACAGAGTGGTGTTGAGGTAAAGGAGACGGAGACAGCGTGTTGAGGTAAAGGAGAGACGGAGACAGCGTGTTGAGGTAAAGGAGAGACGGAGACAGCGTGTTGAGGTAAAGGACTGACGGAGACAGCGTGTTGAGGTAAAGGACTGACGGAGACAGCGTGTTGAGGTAAAGGACAGACGGAGACAGCGTGTTGAGGTAAAGGACAGACGGAGACAGCGTGTTGAGGTAAAGGACAGACGGAGACAGCATGGTGTTGAGGTAAAGGACAGACGGAGACAGCATGGTGTTGAGGTAAAGGAGAGACGGAGACAGCATGGTGTTGAGGTAAAGGAGAGATGGAGACAGCATGGTGTTGAGGTAAAGGAGAGACGGAGACAGCGTGTTGAGGTAAAGGAGAGACGGAGACAGCGTGTTGAGGTAAAGGACAGACGGAGACAGCGTGTTGAGGTAAAGGACAGACGGAGACAGCGTGTTGAGGTAAAGGACAGACGGAGACAGCGTGTTGAGGTAAAGGACAGACGGAGACAGCGTGTTGAGGTAAAGGACAGACGGAGACAGCATGGTGTTGAGGTAAAGGAGAGATGGAGACAGCGTGGTGTTGAGGTAAAGGACAGACGGAGACAGCGTGTTGAGGTAAAGGACAGACTGAGACAGCGTGTTGAAGTAAAGGACAGACGGAGACAGCGTGGTGTTGAGGTAAAGGACAGACGGAGACAGCGTGGTGTTGAGGTAGAGACAGCGTGGTGTTGAGGTAAAGGAAAGACTGAGACAGCGTGGTGTTGAGGTAAAGGACAGACGGAGACAGCGTGTTGAGGTAAAGGACAGACGGAGACAGCGTGGTGTTGAGGTAAAGGACAGACGGAGACAGAGTGGTGTTATTGGTAAAGGACAGACGGAGACAGCGTGGTGTTGAGGTAAAGGACAGACGGAGACAGCGTGTTGAGGTAAAGGACAGACGGAGACAGCGTGGTGTTGAGGTAAAGGACAGACGGAGACAGAGTGGTGTTGAGGTAAAGGACAGACGGAGACAGCGTGTTGAGGTAAAGGACAGACGGAGACAGCGTGTTGAGGTAAAGGACAGACAGAGACAGCGTGGTGTTGAGGTAAAGGACAGACGGAGACAGCGTGTTGAGGTAAAGGACAGACGGAGACAGCGTGTTGAGGTAAAGGACAGACGGAGACAGCGTGGTGTTGAGGTAAAGGACAGACGGAGACAGCGTGTTGAGGTAAAGGACAGACGGAGACAGCGTGGTGTTGAGGTAAAGGACAGACGGAGACAGCGTGGTGTTGAGGTAAAGGACAGACGGAGACAGCGTGTTGAGGTAAAGGACAGACGGAGACAGCGTGGTGTTGAGGTAAAGGACAGACGGAGACAGCGTGTTGAGGTAAAGGACAGACGGAGACAGCGTGGTGTTGAGGTAAAGGACAGACGGAGACAGCGTGGTGTTGAGGTAAAGGACAGACGGAGACAGCGTGGTGTTGAGGTAAAGGACAGACGGAGACAGCGTGGTGTTGAGGTAAAGGACAGACGGAGACAGCGTGGTGTTGAGGTAAAGGACAGACGGAGACAGCGTGGTGTTGAGGTAAAGGACAGACGGAGACAGCGTGGTGTTGAGGTAAAGGACAGACGGAGACAGCGTGGTGTTGAGGTAAAGGACAGACGGAGACAGCGTGGTGTTGAGGTAAAGGACAGACGGAGACAGCGTGGTGTTGAGGTAAAGGACAGACGGAGACAGCGTGGTGTTGAGGTAAAGGACAGACGGAGACAGCGTGGTGTTGAGGTAAAGGACAGACGGAGACAGCGTGGTGTTGAGGTAAAGGACAGACGGAGACAGCGTGGTTTTCCCTCAGTTGGTCGTTTTATTATAAAAGTTTCTACACAGCTGACAGCGAACAAGGAATCAACAGAAAAACTTGATAAACCTCCAGTAAGAAAATAAAAAAACAACATTAAGAAGAAGATGATGAAGAGGAGGGGGGGAGGGGGGTTAGGGGTTTCCATGGTGACACACAGAGGGGATGAGGAGGGCGTGGGGGGTGCAGGGAAACCATGGTAACAGTGAGGAAGGGGAGAGGGGGGTTACTCTACTGCCCTCTGGTGTTGGACAGTTTAACATCTGATGATCTCACACACACACACACACACACACACACACACACACACACACACACACACACACACACACACACACACACACACACACACACACACACACACACACACAGACGCACACACACACACACGCACAAACACACTCTCAGCGGTACTGTGTGTGTGTTTCAGAGCGAGTGGTCAGCTTTAGTAATAACATAACATGGTAATAGCATGTAATAACACAGTAA
>CM042336.1:25931528-25934028 GCA_023566125.1 Zingel zingel
ATACTAGAATCTGTTTCTAGTATATTAATATAACAGATTCTAGTATATTAATACATCAATATATTAGAATCTGTTATATTAATGTATTAATATACTAGAAGTATATTAATACATTAATATAACAGATTATAGTATATTGATATTTTCTAGTATATTGATGTATTAATATTGGTGTAACTGGTAATATCAGACTAGTCTGTTACCAGTTAACCATTACCAGCCCTAACAGCAGGACCAGCACATCTGGTCAGGTGATCATATGCTGGTCAGGTGTAACTGGTCAGAGGAACTCACCTGGTCCAATCAGACACTGTCAGGTGACCTGATGGTGTTACCATGGTTACTGATGGTCCTCTACATGGTGACATTAAACTACTCTCACTTTAATATTTACACACTAATGGCTGACTGTCTGTCTCCATCTCTCTACCTGTCTCCCTGGATGTCTCTCTGTCTCTCTACCTGTCTGTCTGGCTGCGTCTCTCTCTCTCTCCTCACGTCTCCCTGGATGTGTCTCTCTCTCTCTACCTGGATGTCTCCCTCTCTGTCTCTCCTCCCGTCTCCCTGGATGTCTCTCTACCTGTCTGTCTGGATGTGTCTCTCTCTCTACCTGTCTCCCTGGATGTCTCCCTCTCTACTCGTCTGTCTCTCCTCCCGTCTGTCTGTCCTCCAGTCTCCCTGGATGTCTCCCTCTCCTCACGTCTCCCTGGATGTCTCCCTCTCCCTCTCTACCCGTCTGTCTCTCCTCCCGTCTCCCTGGATGTCTCCCTCTCCCTCTCTACCCGTCTGTCTCTCCTCCCGTCTCCCTGGATGTCTCCCTCTCTGTCTCTACCCGTCTGTCTGTCCTCCCGTCTCACCTTCCATCTCTCGGAGCACTTCTTGGAGAACTCGGCGAAGTTGACGGACTGCTCGGGGTTCTTCTTACGATGTTCCTCTCTACACGTCTGGACGAAGAAGGCGTACGCCGACGTCTTCCCCTTGGGCTTGTTGACGTCTTTACGCATCATACTGACGGCCTGACACACACACACACACACACACGTACAGAGACACACACACACACACAGAGATAGATACACACACACACACACACACAGAGATAGATACATACACACACACACACACACACACACACGTACAGAGACACACACAGAGATAGATACACACACACGTACAGAGACACACACACACAGAGACACAAAGCAGGAGAATGATTAGTTGTGATATAATTAATAAGTATGTTGATATAACTACAGTCTGTAACAGGATGTATAGCTGATGTCTGCATGATGGATCTGTGTGTGATGGAGATGTATTAATATCATGTGTTTATAATCTGTGTAACAGTCTGGTTATTAATTATTCACCCTTAAAAGGTGATGACATGTTGGTTTGGAGCTAACTGAAAGGTTTCACTTTAAGAAAGCTACTGAAACTGTTTATATTGATTATTATTAATCTGCTGATCATGTGCCAGATAATTAATCAATCATTTCATCTATAAAACGTCCAGAGGATGGGCCTAAAACCCAAATATTCAGCTGGCCACCCAACAAAGACAAGAGTGATGTCATGGATCATTTACACAATAAGATGATTGGTTATATATATATATATATATATATATATAACCAATCATCTTATGATGATTATGTTTAAAAGCACAGCTGATCTTTACATTAAAAATTAAATCATGAATCATGTTAAACAGAAGTAAATAAAATAACCAAATCAGTATTAAATCTTTATTTGGTTTAATAAATCTAAACATTCGCCAGAAATAAACATTGTGTGAAATGACCCTTTAACCTATATATCTGCTTTTGTTCATAATGTACATGTAAAATATGTTTTTATTCAAAATTATAATTTAGAAAACAGAGAAAATGAACTTTCTCTGTCATAGTGATAGAGTCGGCCGTTAATTGTCCGTTAATCGGTGTTCTAACGGAAACTAACGGAAAGTAACGGCAGTCCGGGATAACAAAGAGAACAAAGTGGGGATCCATTTTATCTGACGGGGCGCGAGGCGGCCCACTACCCCGGGCTAGGGCCTCTGTGTGTCGGGTAACTGCCCCGGGACACCCCGGCCGAGCCCCGGCTCCTCCTTTCCCGCTGTGACTGCAAGTCTACGGGCCGTAGAGATGAACTAAACACGGAGCTAGCCGCGTCTTCTATGGAGATGTATTGACTGCTGCAGTTAGCCTAGCCGTGCTAACAGGCTAGCTCCAGTAGAACAATGGGCCACCATTTGCTTCCCGCCCTCTGCGGAGCTAGCAGCCCCCATCCCCCTCCGCTAGCATCATGCTAGCCGCCCCCATCCCCCTCCGCTAGCATCATGCTAACAGGCTAGCAGGCAGAGGAAAAAAAAAAAAAAAGCAGTTTGAACTACAGACACAATAAAAGGCTTTCTGTCAGCGCGTGGGCTTATTATTTTAACTTTCCCCCGCGGCGCTGTGTTGTTTTTATACCGAACAGATGCTTTTGCAACGGAAACATA
>CM042336.1:25946528-25959028 GCA_023566125.1 Zingel zingel
TGTGATTTCTGGATTTTTGTTTTTAGATTATGTCTCTCACAGTGGACATGCACCTACGATGACAATTTCAGACCCCTCCATGATTTCCAAGTGGGAGAACCTGCAAAATAGCAGGGTGTTCAAATACTTATTTTCCTCACTGTATAGTTATGTTATATGTTTCTATCTGATAAATATGAATATTAATGTCTCTCTGTGTATTTATAGTTATGTTATATGTTTCTATCTGAGTAAATATGAATATTAATGTATCTCTGCAGGAATCTATCTGGTTGAAGGAGATCTTCAGCTTCGTCTCAGAACATCTGTGTCCCGTCCTCTCTGGCCCCGCCTCTTCCGCTGCTGACGGCTTGTTGACAGGTCAGTCAGCCAATCAGCTTCTAGAGATTGCTCAAGCTTTATGTCATAAGGATTCAACATTTGAAAAGGAATGAAAGTGCCAAAAAATGCCAGTTAAAGCACTTTCTATTTTTATTAGAGTGTTTGGTATACATGCATTTGAGAGTCTGTTACCCAGGAGGGACATTGGGGAAATCCTAACGTATTTCTGGTGTAAAATAGTAAATCAGCTCAGTATTGGTATTATATTTGTAGGTATAATTGCAAACATCCACACAGTTATGCCCAAGTAGGAAACTAATGCTTTCATTAATTTTTTACTTGTCCCATTTCTATACTTATATTTAAAGTCGGGACGTTACCCAGAATGGACAGTCTGGTACTGAGGAGCTCTATGGATCTTATCATTCTCATTTCTTACATTAAATACTCAAACTAGTGAGTACAGAGGGGAGAGTTTCTAAAATGTGTGTGTATGTATGTATGTATGTATATATATATATATATATATATATATATATATATATATATATATATATATATATATATATATATATTTATAACATTATGAATATGCTCTGGACACCAGAATTAAAAACCCGGACAACAGCAGACATAACCACTGCTCACATGACATCAGACATCAGCTGATCAGTGATGTCACAGCTGATGTCATCAGTGTTGTGTGTTGCAGGGGGAGGTGTGTGTGCTGATCAGCTGAGTGTGTGTTTGGTGAAGAAGATCCAGGAACACACAGCGTTAACACACACTTTACCTGTCAGCTACAGGTACACACACACACACACACACACACACACACACACACACACACACACACACACACACACACACACACAGACACACACACACAGACACACACACCCATCAGCCTCAGTACATTATTATAACCGTTGTTTCATGTAGACCTTTGACCTCTAACCCCCCCCAGGCTGGTGTCCGTCTCGGAGCTCCTGTCCCGGCAGCGCATGGCGTGCGTCAGCAACCTCTCCTGGAGCACCAATCAGCAGCGAGCGTGGGCCAAGGAGGCGGAGCTTAGTGTGCCGGGTCAGCGGGCCCTGCCGCGCGTCAACCTGCTTCTGATTGGCTGTCTGAGAGAGGGGGTGGGCGGGGGGTGGAGGCTGGAAGACGCCAGCGGCAACGTCAGCTGGGAGGTGGGTCCAGACAGACCATAATAAGCAGCCTGTCTGTCTCTCTGCATGCTTTATACAAGATGACAGACCATAATAAGCAGCCTGTCTGTCTCTCTGCAGTGCCTGTCTCCCTCTCCTCTGTGGCTGAATCATCCTGTCTTCCTCCCTCACTGGAACTACATCCCCCACAATGCCCCGGGGCCGGCTGAGGTCGGAGGCTGTGTGGAACTGATTGGTTCTCCGGTTCTGCTGAGTCGTGAGCAGGGATTGGCTGCTGTGCCTGGTGGGGCGGGGCTTAGCGCAGCAGTGGGAGTCAGAGAGGCTGCAGGGCTGCTGACCAACAGGTGAGACAGGCTGACCTCTGACCTCTGAGTGTAGGACACCAACCCTAACCCTAACTCCTCTCTGACCTAACTCTGACTAACCCTAACTCATAGCTCTTTAACATAGTACAGGATCCATTCACACACACACACACACACACACACACACACACACACACACACACTCTGATGGGGCAGCATCGTGGTTCAGTGTCTTGCCCAAGGACTCTCTGACGTGGAACTGCAGGGCCAGGGATTGAACCGGCAACCTTCTGGTTGGCAGGGGACACAGCCACAACATGCTGTCTGTTCATGTAACATGAAACTACTCCTTTATTATTTAGGATTGATATTTAGGACATAAACACCTGGTAATGCATAGCGTAAGCTACACTTAAACACATCACACCACCCCCCCACTACATGATGTCACAACAGTAACAGTGTGGCCGAGGCCTAGGACACGACGTCCGTATGAGACCATATACACCACATATACACACATTCATTTAACATATATATAACATCCAGTGTAGTGTTTCAACGCATGCGTGATACAAATACTGTAGAAACCGTCACGTTTTCTACTACGTATTCATGCACGCATATTCATGCACATGTATTCATGCGTATATGTGCATGCACATATATTCATGCACGTATATTCATGCGTATATCGGATGGTGCAGGCAGCCCAGATCTGGTACTGACATGGGTCAGGGTGCACCAAGACTCTCCCAGAATGGAACGGTCTTCTTCATTCTTCACATGAACACAGTCCATTAACTGTAATAAACACAGTCCATTAACATTAATAAGTGCATATAACCATTGTCTGGGAAGGACCCTCCTACCTCTACCTCCGAGCCCCTCTCAGACACTTTTAGCCCTTCAGTTCACACAGAAACATTAGAAACCACCTGAGGAACAGGAACTCAAAGACTCATTAGGTCATTTCAAGAGCCTGGAAGACGTCTGAAAAGGGCGACAAAAACGTCTAATTATAACGGATATAATCTCAGACAGAAAGAAGATATAACATCATATAATAATGTCTCTCTGTCTGTCTGACTGTCTCTCTACCTGTCTGACTGTGTGCCTGTCTGTCTCTCAGGACTGGAGGACAGCGTGTGTCTGTCTGTGGTCAGGTGTCTTCAGTCTGCCCTCTGCTGGTCGTTGCAGGAACTTCCTTTTTCTGTTTCTCTCTGACAGACGGAGCTCACTCTCTTCCTGTCCTCGTCAAGGTGAGTTACACTCAACTCACACCAGACTCCATGGAAATAATCAGGACTTTTACCATCACCAAACCCACCAGACTCCATGGAAATAATCACTACTTTTACCATCACCAAACCCACCAGACTCCATGGAAATAATCAGTACTTTTAGCGTGTATAGAGCCAGCATATTTCCACCAGACTCCATGTAAATAATCAGGACTTTTAGCGTGTATAGAGCCAGCATATTTCCACCAGACTCCATGTAAATAATCAGGACTTTTAGCGTGTATAGAGCCAACATATCTCCACCAGACTCCATGTAAATAATCAGGACTTTTAGCGTGTATAGAGCCAGCATATCTCCACCAGACTCCATGTAAATAATCAGGACTTTTAGTGTGTATAGAGCCAGCATATCTCCTCATGTAAATGGGTGAATTAAGGGTTTATTTCAACCAGACCAGAGTGGTGATTGTTGGAACAGTGGAAAGATGAACCAAGACGGCTTTTGATAGTTTTGTTTGGTTTCTGTCCACTTTGAATGAATGTGTGTTTTACGATGATAAAAGTCCTGATTATTTACATGGAGTCTGGTGGGTTACCTGTCTATCTGTCTGTCTACCTGTCTGTCTCTACCTGTCTGTCTCTCAGGACAGCGGGCGGCTCTGGTGGACTCAGTGTGTGTGTGTCGGTCAGAGTGTGTGTGTGACGGCGCTGCGGGTGTGCGTCCTGCGAGGCTGGAGAGGAAACAACATCCTGTGTGCGACCGACCGATCTGAAATACACACAAACTACACACTCACTGACCCTGAGCCGCCGTCGGACACGCCCCCTCCGCTGATGATGTCACACAATGATGACGACGACCTTGAGGAGGTGGAGCCTGAGAGAGACGCCGGCCAATCAGCTGTCAGGATGAAGAAGTCCAGAGTCATCAGTTACCAGGTGAAACAGAGAAACAAGGCTCTAAAGGTTCTCAGGTAGTTTGTGCTGTTGTAATGCCTGTGTGTTAAGCCCCGCCCCTCTGCTCTGATAGGGCATGGTGACGGAGGTGGTGAGTGAGGGGGCGGGACTCTACATGATTGACAGGAAGGTGGGGCTGTGTCTGGCCTATCAGCCGACTCCGCGGAGGAAACTGAGAGCGGGAGACTCTGTGGAGGTCAGTCACTTCACACAGCAGTTATATTAAATATTATTATTATTATTATTATTATTATTATTATGGTTGTAATGATGCATCAGGAGTCAGGTAAATAACTGTGTCTCTGTGTATATTTTATTTAGAGAAGAAAGTAATATTTAGCCGTCATATATTTAAGAGAAAAGTTTGGAAATTTTAAAAACAAATGTCTGTTTGAATATTACAAGGGGAGAAAAGTCTAAATATTTTTAGGAAAAAAAAGATTTTTTTTAAGTTTAGAAATATATAGAATGAAAAAATATTAAGAATAATATTAGACAAAAAGTAAAAATATTTTAGATGAAATGTCACCATTGTGAGATGAGAAGTGAATGTTGAAGCAGTTTGTAATCTACATCTACTTCATTTGTTTCTGTTTATTAAGTTATTTTAATGTGGCATTAGTTGTAAAGACAGATTTTATTCTTCCCACGAGGCTGACTGGTAGGGTTTGGTACCGAGACCCGGTGCTAATACGGCACGGTGCCTAAACGACCGGTATCTACCGGACCAAATAGCAACGCAGATTTCGGTGCCTCATTTCGGGGCCACTTAACCCTTGTGTTGACTTCGGGTCACATTGGCCCGTTTAAAATTTTTGTTTTATATCTTAGAAATAAGCGCTGAAAATGTGTAGAAGAAAAATTTAAAACGTTGGAAAAAGCAAAAACAAATTGTGAAAAAAAGGCGTCACAAATGTCAGAAACAAAAGTGTTTTTTTCAAGGTTGAAACGAAGGTCAAGGTTAAATGCCTTCTGCACTTCTCTGGTGCTCTGAAACAGACGTTAGAGGGAACAGGAACATCGCTGACAGCTAAACGTGTGACTGTATTTCACTGGAGAGGATTCCAACAGCGGGACGTTAAAGCAGTCTGCAGCTGCAACACAGACGGTGCGTTCACTTGAAACCACTAAGCCTTGTGGTGCATTCAAAGTTATTGTAAAATACCCTACTATTACCCTATTTTTTTAAGTATCGTTTCAGCCACCGTTTAGGCCCCGGCACCGTTTTTAAAGTATCGTTTTAGCACCGGTATCCAACCGATAGTTAACCCTAGTGACTGGAGCCAATCAGTAACACGATGAGTTACCAGAAGAGTTCAGACGAGACATTTATACCGTTAGATTCCTCAGTACAGCAGAGAATCATTATCGTTAATAACGTTTTCTGAGTAAATGCAACAGATCATTATCATTAACAATTAGAGATGCACCGATAGAGCGGCCGGTGACCGGGATTGGCCGGTTTTTACGTGTTCGGCCATGACCGGCGACCGGCAGGTCAGTCTGACATATGCTGATTTCATGCCGGTCAACGCTCCAATTAACTGCCAACATAAGTTCTACCAGTTACAGTTCTCAAGGACGCACGCACACACGGACGCCACAGCACGCTCTCTTCTTCCTTTCTCTCAACTTCTCCGCCGTGTGTGGCGTACCCGCTCGCGGTGTGAAGGCGTGTCGGCGCTATTCTCCCACATGTAGGAACCTGGTGAATTAACCTGCAACATGTCAGCTGTTTGGGGTTCTTCAGCGTGTGTGCAGAAGATAACAAGTTTGCAATATGCAACAGCTGCAAGGAAAGAGTAGGGCGTGGAGGGACCACACCAACAACCCAAATCACATTTCTTTAGTTGATATTGGATGTGAAGAGAAGGAAATGGTTCTAACATTGACCTTTAGATGTGTGTGAATGTCCCACACCAGGAGTCATTTATATAGTTATATTTCATAGTGATCCATCATCTGTTCTAACATGTTCTATTAAAGAAAAGATAGAAAGTAAATATGTGTGTGAGCTGTAAAGAGGTTATAAAAATGTAAATCGGTATCAACTGGCCTAACTCAAAGAAAATCGGAAATCAGAATCGGCCTAGAAAGATGTAATCGGTGCATTTCTATTAATAATGTGTTCTTGCAGCTGCATCACGTGCACTTCCTGTACCGGCCGTGCCCAGATTTTCCTCCCAGCATGCTTTGCACCTGTCTGCGCTCCAGCCTGCGGGTCAGCGCCTTCAGCCGGGCGGCGAGCGACGCGCCCGACGCCCGCTGCCCCGCCGACGGAGTGTTACCACGGCTACTGCTGGAGAAGAACATGGGCGTGTCCCAGTACCTGTGGGCGTGTCACCTGAGCTCCCAGCTCGCTCGCAGGTAACACACACCTGGACAGGTAACTAACACCTGGACAGTTAACACTCACCTGGACAGGTAACTAACACCTGGACAGTTAACACTCACCTGGACAGGTAACTAACACCTAAGACCTGGACAGGTAACTAACACCTAAGACCTGGACAGGTAACTAACACCTGGACAGGTAACTAACACCTGGATAGGTAACACTCGCCTGGACAGGTAACTAACACCTAACACCTGGACAGGTAACTAACACCTGGACAGTTAACACTCACCTGGACAGGTAACTAACACCTAACATCTGGACAGGTAACACACACCTAACACCTGGACAGGTAACACACACCTAACACCTGGACAGGTAACACACACCTAACACCTGGACATGTAACTAACACCTGGACAGGTAACACACACCTGGACAGGTAACTAACACCTAACACCTGGGCAGGTAACTAACACCTGGACAGTTAACACTCACCTGGACAGGTAACTAACACCTAACACCTGGAGAGGTAACTAACCCTGGACAGGTAACACTCGCCTGGACAGGTAACTAACACCTAACACCTGGACAGGTAACTAACCCTGGACAGGTAACATTCGCCTGGACAGGTAACTAACACCTAACACCTGGACAGGTAACGCTCACCTGGACAGGTAACTAACAACTAACACCTGGACAGGTAACTAACACCTAACACCTTGACAGGTAACAGTGGACAGCCTCTCTAACTGTCTGTCTGTCTGTCTGTCTGTCTGTCTGTATCTCTCTCTAACTGTCTGTCTGCCTCTCTAACTCTGTCTCTGTCTCTCTAACTGTCTGTCTCTGTAACTGCCTCTCTAACGGTCTGTCTCTCTACCTGTCTGTCTCTGTCAGTCTGGTTCCAGGTGTGCTGAAGCAGCAGTGTGTGTGTGTGTTGTCATGGAAACTGATGGAGTGTGTGTGGAGACGAGGAAGAGGACGAGGAAGGAGAGACATCTACTCAGAGATGTTGGACGAGCCGCACACCTGTCCTCTGACACAGGTACATACAATTCTACTTCCTGTTGGCTCTACTGTCCCAATAATAGGAGGAAAAAGCTGGTGTCTCTATGTTTCTACAGTACTGTGTCTCCGTGTCTCTACAGTACTGTGTCTCTGTGTCTCTACAGTATTGTGTCTCTGTGCCTCTGTGTCTCTGTGTCTCTGTGTCCCTACAGTACTGTGTCTCTGTGTCTCCGTGTCTCTACAGTACTGTGTCTCTGTGTCTCTACAGTATTGTGTCTCTGTGCCTCTGTGTCTCTACAGTACTGTGTCTCTGTGTCTCTACAGTACTGTGTCTCTGTGTGTCTGTGTCTCTGTGTGTCTGTGTCTCTACAGTACTGTGTCTCTGTGTCTCTGTGTCTCTATAGTACTGTGTCTCTGTGTCTCTGTGTCCCTACAGTACTGTGTCTCTGTGTGTCTGTCTCTACAGTACTGTCTCTGTGTCTCTGTGTCTCTGTGTCCCTACAGTACTGTGTCTCTGTGTGTCTGTGTCTCTACAGTACTGTGTCTCTGTGTCCCTACAGTACTGTGTCTCTGTGTGTCTGTCTCTACAGTACTGTCTCTGTGTCTCTGTGTCCCTACAGTACTGTGTCTCTGTGTGTCTGTGTCTCTACAGTACTGTGTCTCTGTGTCTCTACAGTACTGTGTCTCTGTGTGTCTGTGTCTCTACAGTACTGTGTCTCTGTGTCTCTACAGTACTGTGTCTCTGTGTCCCTACAGTACTGTGTCTCTGTGTCTCTGTGTCCCTACAGTGCTGTGTCTCTGTGTCCCTACAGTACTGTGTCTCTGTGTCCCTACAGTGCTGTGTCTCTGTGTCTCTACAGTACTGTGTGTCTCTGTGTCCCTACAGTACTGTGTGTCTCTGTGTCCCTACAGTACTGTGTCTCTGTGTGTCTGTGTCTCTACAGTACTGTGTCTCTGTGTCTCTACAGTACTGTGTCTCTGTGTCTCTACAGTACTGTGTCTCTGTGTCTCTACAGTGCTGTGTCTATGTGTCCCTACAGTACTGTGTCTCTGTGTCTCTGTGTCCCTACAGTGCTGTGTCTCTGTGTCCCTACAGTGCTGTGTCTCTGTGTCTCTACAGTGCTGTGTCTCTGTGTCTCTGTGTCCCTACAGTGCTGTGTCTCTGTGTCCCTACAGTGCTGTGTCTCTGTGTCTCTACAGTGCTGTGTCTCTGTGTCCCTACAGTACTGTGTGTCTCTGTGTCCCTACAGTACAGCGTGGACCGTGCGGTGCATCAGTACGTCAGTGTCTCAAGTCTCCGTGAGTCTCTGGAGACAGAGTGCTGGTCCTCAGTGTCTCTCAGCTCTCTGCTGCCCCCTGATGGACCCAGTCTATCCCGGTCCCAGATCAACACAGCCTTGTCCTGGTCCTGCAGGACTCTGACCTCTGACCCCCAGGCCGGGGACAGCCTCAGGTAGCTGGGACAAGATCTACAGGATCTATTATGTTAAGAACTAACTCGCTAACTCTGACTCACTTATTCATGTATCTACTACCTTATAATGTGTGTGTGTGTGTGTGTGTGTGTGTGTGTGTGTGTGTGTGTGTGTGTGTGTGTGTGTGTGTGTGTGAGAGAGAGAGTCTCTGTGTGTGTCTGTGTGTGTGTGTGTGTGTGTGTGTGAGAGAGAGAGTCTCTGTGTGTGTGTGTGTGTTTATGTGTGTGTCTGTGTGTGTGTGTGAGAGTCTATGTGTGTGTGTGTGTCTCTGTGTGTGTGTGTGTGTGTCTCTGTGTGTGTGTGTGTGTGTGTGTGTGTGTGTATCTGTGTGTGTGTGTGTGTGTCTGTCTGTCTGTGTGTCTGTGTGTGTCTCTGTCTGTGTGTGTGTTTGTGTGTGTGTCTCTGTCTGTGTGTGTCTGCGTGTATGTGTGTGTGTGTGTGTGTGTGTATATGTGTGTGTGTGTGTGTGTCTGTGTGTGTCTGTTTCTGTCTGTGTGTGTGTGTCTCTGTGTGTGTGTGTGTGTGTGTCTGTCTGTGTGTGTGTCTCTGTGTGTGTGTGTGTGTGTGTGTGTGTCTGTGTGTGTGTCTCTGTCTGTGTGTGTGTGTCTCTGTGTGTGTGTGTGTGTGTGTGTGTCTGTCTGTGTGTGTGTGTGTCTGTGTGTGTGTGTGTGTGTGTGTGTGTCTCTGTGTGTGTGTGTGTGTGTGTGTCTCTGTGTGTGTGTGTGTGTCTGTGTGTGTGTGTGTGTCTCTGTCTGTGTCTCTGTCTGTGTGTGTGTGTGTTGTTGCTAGGCAGCGGGCCCTGCTGCTGGTAGGTGTGTTAGAGCTGCCCTCTCAGAAGTCTGAACAGAGTCTTCAGCTCAGAGACGGGACGGGGACACTGGCCTGCGTCGTCACGGAGACCAGCCAGGATGGAGGTCAGAGGGCGGTCTTCAACACCGCCTGGATAGGTACACACACACACACACACACACACACACACTTGCGCGTGTTTGACAATAGTTAATTAAATAATAATAATAATAATAATAATAATAATAATAATAATAATAATAATAATAGCAACCGTATCATATCTGAATTTTATCCAGGAGGACGAAATGAGATCTGAGCATCTTTGAAATGTGTGTGTGTGTGTGTGTGTGTGTGTGTGTGTGTGTGTGTGTGTGTGTGTGTGTGTGTGTGTGTGTGTGTGTGTGTGTGTGTGTGTGTGTGTGTGTGTGTGTGTGTGTGTGTGTGTGTGTGTGTGTGTGTGTGTGTGTGTTGCAGGTTGTCTGGTGTGTGTCCAGCAGTTCACCATGGTGACGGAGAGATTCCTCCAATCAGATTTCCCCTCCTACCAGCACCTGGACCAGGACGAGTTCATCACACACAAACACTGCAGGTACACACACACACACACACACACACACACACACACACTGCCGGCACACATGCGAGCTGCACTCTCTCTAACGTCCAGCAGGGGGAGACTCTACTGTGTTTCTATAGAAGTCTATGACAGGGGCCAGATGCTCGGAATATAAAGTAAAATGAGTATTGTGTCCTAATATATGTATATATTATAAGTTATATGTTATTACTATTATTTTTCTTTGGCATTTGTTTTGTGGGTTGGTAAGTTTTTGGTTTTGCACATTCCCGTTTTTGCAGCGCTTTGCCGTTTGCGACGCGTGTGCCCTTGTCGGCCACCGTACATATTACCTGTACTGCAGCAAGCCACCAGGGGGCGATAGCAATATTTTAGGCTTCATATTTGTGAGGCTGTCAAGCTGTCCATCACTGTCACATGCAGGTCGTAGTAAACTAGAAGAAGAAAGGCCTTCTGAATATATTTGAATGAAAAATGGCACTCGCAAAGAGCCTTAAGCGGAGAGTTGATTCAGAGAACCGTAGTTTTAATGAAGAATGGACTGATAAGTACGTATTCATAGTGCCTACTCTTAGAAACGCCGTACCTGTGTGCCTCATTTGCAACGAAAGTGTCGCTGTCGCTAAAGAGTACAATCCAGGCGTCACCACAGCACCAAGCATGCAAGCTTCAGGGAGTCTCATCCTGAACAGTCAGAGGAATCTCAGTACTCCCATGCCAGCGGAGTTATTAACCGAACTTCAGCTGAGCAAGAGAGGGCAACAAGTGCGTCTCAACAGGCTGCCTGGGGACTCTCCAGGCACAACCAGCCATTTACCCATGCTGAGGTCTTTAAGGAGTGCATGGTGGCTGTTCTGGAGGAACTTGCCACCGACAAACCTGCGGACAGGATAACTGCATCTGTTAAGCAGATACCTCTGTCTGCTAAAACTGCTGTTCGCCGTGTCCATGTTTTGGCAGAGGATGTCCAGCGACTTGTAATTGATGAGATCAAAGAAGCCAGATACCTATCGCTGGCTATTGATGAGTCCAACGACAATACTGACATTTCCCAAATGTGCGTTTTCGTCAGATATTTTGATGGCAAAGATTTCAAAGAGGAGCTGCTGGCCTTGATTCCACTGGAGGGCCTGGCCACTGGTGCTATTATCTAGAGGTGCAACGATGAATCGATGAATCCATTAGTTGTCAACTATTAACTTAATTGCCGACTATTTTGATAATCAATTAATCGTTTGAGTCATTTTTTTTATTTAAAAAAATGGGACAGTAATCTGAATATCTTCTAGTCTCTTCTCTCCTCTGACAGTAATCTGAATATCTTCTAGTCTCTTCTCTCCTCTGACAGTAATCTGAATATCTTCTAGTTTCTTCTCTCCTCTGGGACAGTAATCTGAATATCTTCTAGTTTCTTCTCTCCTCTGGGACAGTAATCTGAATATCTTCTAGTATCTTCTCTCCTCTGACAGTAATCTGAATATCTTCTAGTCTCTTCTCTCCTCTGACAGTAATCTGAATATCTTCTAGTTTCTTCTCTCCTCTGGGACAGTAATCTGAATATCTTCTAGTTTCTTCTCTCCTCTGGGACAGTAATCTGAATATCTTCTAGTTTCTTCTCTCTGGGACAGTAATCTGAATATCTTCTAGTCTCTCCTCTGGGACAGTAATCTGAATATCTTCTAGTCTCTTCTCTCCTCTGGGACAGTAATCTGAATATCTTTGAGTTTTGGACAGAACAAGACATTTGAGGACGTCATCTTAGACTTTGGGAAACTGATCCACATTTTTCACCATGTTTTGGCATTTTTATAGATCAAACAACTAATCGATTAATCGAGAAAATAATCGACAGATTAATCGACTATGAAAATAATCGTTAGTTGCAGCCCTACTATTATCTTTGGTAAGCTGGAGGAACTATTTCAAAAGCATGGACTGTCATTTGAAAAAGTCAACCTGGTTGTCACAGATGTTGCTCCTGCCGTGATTGGCAGAAACAGGCTAGTGAGCAGAATTAAGGCTGTCGCTCCCAGCATTAACGCACTTCACTGTCGCATTCACCAAAGCGTGCTGTGTGCAAAATTAAGTGGCGATCTTGAAGAGGTTATGGACAAAACAATGAAAATAATTAACTTCATCAGGGGGAATTCAAGTACACAGCACCGTTTATTCCGAAAACTTGTGCTGGAATCCGAAGCCTCTCATGATGACCTCTTACTCCACAACGACGTGCGCTGGCTCCGTAAGGGCAACGTTCTGGAGCATTTCGTTGAACTCAGGGATCAAGTTGTGGATCTTTTTATGCTAAGTCAATCAA
>CM042336.1:25964028-25984028 GCA_023566125.1 Zingel zingel
CTCTTCTCGTCAGCTGCTCCTCTCTCTTGTGGGGTTCCCCAGGGCTAAATTCTTGGCCCCATTCTGTTTTCTTTATATATGCTGCCTTTAGGGGCTATTATAGGCAAGCACAACCTGTCATTTCATTGTTACGCAGATGATTTGCAATCTATTTGCCTATGAAAGCAAATGACAGTGTCTGATATTAAGTTGTGGCTTTCAGAAAACTTTCTTAATTTGAATGAAGATAAAACGGAGTGTATTATTTTCAGTACTTCAGGCAAAATGGTCCAACTTTGAACCTGGGGGATCTGGCATCTTACACTAGGGCAGCTGTCAAAAACTTGGGGGTTACTTTTGATTGCAGCATCAAATGTGACAAGCAGATCAGTAATGTTGTTACTGAGCTTCTCCAGCTTCGTCTCCTGGCTGAAGTTAAGCCTTTCCTGAGCAGACACGACCTAGAAAAGGCTGTTCATGCCTTCATTAGTTCAAGGCTGGATTACTGTAATGTTCTCTACGTCGGTCTGAACCAGACCTCCATCTCACGCCTTCAAGTTGTTCAAAATGCTACTGCTCGCTTTCTAACAAATACATCTAGACGTGGACACATCCCCCCCCGTTCCCTACGCCCTACATCAGCTTCCTGTGCGTTTTAGAATAGATTTTAAGATGTTATTGTTTGCTTTCAAGGCCTTAAATGGCCTGGCCCTGGAGTATTTGTCTGAAATTTTAACTTTGCGGGAGCACAAACGGTCTTTGCGGTCTTCGAATCAGCTGGTTTTAGAAGTGCCAAGGTCTAGGTATAAACGGGGGGGGGGATCTGCCCCGAGACTCTGGGACAGGTTACCTCCTGATATTCACACTATTACAGATGGAGCTCTTTTTAGGTCCAAACTTAAAACGTGTCTGTTTAGTCTGGCTTTTAATACGTAGCGTGGTGTGACAAGTTCATTCTCTTCTGTGTAACTATTTCTGATTTGACTGTTCTCTATTTTCATTCTTTCTATTGTATGATATATGTTTTTACTCTTGGTTTCTGATGTTAAGCACTTTGGATACCTGCTGGTCGCTGTAAAGGGCTATATAAATAAAGTTTGATTGATTGATATATACAGGTAATAAACTTGGAATCTGCCAATCAGGAAGGTAAATATGGATGTTGGTTATTGTTCAAATGTAATAGTTGACAACTAATGGTTAATCTTTGCAGCTCTACATTCATGATTCACTGATGTTTTCTAGAATAACCAATCCATCCATCAAGACTAAACTTTATACCGTCCAACATCTGGTCCAGTCCAGTCCAGTCAGGAAGATCAAAGGCAGCAGTGTCTTTAATAATAATATGATAATATAATATAGTGATTTAGGAGTCAGGACGGATCTATAAACCAGATTAATTAAAACCAAACTAATGAATGCAGAGAGTTGAACTGACCCTGAATCAGAGAGTGGAGGACTACAGCCCTGCAGAGACTATCTAGATCTGCTGTAGATGTCTTTATATGATACATGTTATATAATAACTCTCTGTCTCTCTCTCTGTGTGTTCAGGCTGTCTCTCCCTCCGTCCTGTCTGTCTCTGATGTGTTGGACTGCAGGTAAACTCATTTATTCATGTTAACATCCAGGTATTAATCAAACATTCAGTTAGTGTCTCTCTCTAAGACCGTCTACATGTAGACAGATATTTCCCTCCATTAGAATCCATTCTGTCCCCACAACGTGTGTGTGTGTGTGTGTGTGTGTGTGTGTGTGTGTGTGTGTGTGTGTGTGTGTGTGTGTGTGTGTAGGTCAGAGCTGGTGTGTGTCCAGTCTCAGGTGTGTGAGAGGATAGGTCTGACCAACAGGACCGGGGGCTCTGCTGCAGGTGTGAGACTCTCAGTGTGTGACCAGACTGGGAGGAGTCTGCAGGTCTACCTGGACTTAAGCCACACCCCCTACCCACCTGGCCTGTTGCCTGGCAACACACTGCTGCTGTCTGGTTTCCAGAGGAGAGTGTCCAGGTAAAACACACACACACACACACACACACACACACACACACACACAGACACACACACACACACACACACAAACTAGGGGTTTTCCTGCAGAGAGGAAGAGGTTCTAGTAGGCGCTAAAGGAAAATCTCTCTCATCCAGAGTCAGGACATGGTCTCCATGCTGCTGGTCTCTCTCATCCAGAGCCTGGACATGGTCTCCATGCTGCTGGTCTCTCATCCAGAGCCTGGACATGGTCTCCATGCTGCTGGTCTCTCATCCAGAGCCTGGACATGGTCTCCATGCTGCTGGTCTCTCATCCAGAGCCTGGACATGGTCTCCATGCTGCTGGTCTCTCTCATCCAGAGCCTGGACATGGTCTCCATGCTGCTGGTCTCTCTCATCCAGAGCCTGGACATGGTCTCCATGCTGCTGGTCTCTCTCATCCAGAGCCTGGACATGGTCTCCATGCTGCTGGTCTCTCTCATCCAGAGCCTGGACATGGTCTCCATGCTGCTGGTCTCTCTCATCCAGAGCCTGGACATGGTCTCCATGCTGCTGGTCTCTCTCATCCAGAGCCTGGACATGGTCTCCATGCTGCTGGTCTCTCTCATCCAGAGTCAGGAAATGGTCTCCATGCTGCTGGTCTCTCTCATCCAGAGCCTGGACATGGTCTCCATGCTGCTGGTCTATCTCATCCAGAGTCAGGACATGGTCTCCATGCTGCTGGTCTCTCATCCAGAGCCTGGACATGGTCTCCATGCTGCTGGTCTCTCTCATACAGAGTCAGGACATGGTCTCCATGCTGCTGGTCTATCTCATCCAGAGTCAGGACATGGTCTCCATGCTGCTGGTCTCTCATCCAGAGCCTGGACATGGTCTCCATGCTGCTGGTCTCTCATCCAGAGCCTGGACATGGTCTCCATGCTGCTGGTCTCTCTCATACAGAGTCAGGACATGGTATCCATGCTGCTGGTCTCTCTCATCCAGAGACTGGACATGGTCTCCATGCTGCTGGCATACACCTCTCAGTATATGTGCGCCTGCTCTACCACTGAGCCAACCCGGCCACGTCTCTGAGTGTCATCTTGATGTGTCGCAGCCGTTGTCTTTAAAACAGCGTCGGAGCGCCTAAACCAGATGCCCCAAATCATAGTGGGAACGTCTTTCTTCATGTGAAGTAGAACACAATGTCTCAGTGTAACACTGATGCCTCTACACCAGTCCACCACGGACAGACCCAGCTCTGCTTCTCTGCCTCCTGGACCTGCTCCTGGACCTGCTCCTGGCTGGAGGAGGACCTGCTCCTGGACCCGCTCCTAGACCTGTTCCTGGCCAGAGGAGGACCTGCTCCTGGCTGGAGGAGGACCTGCTCCTGGACCCGCTCCTAGACCTGCTCCTGGCTGTGCGGAGCTCTCAGCTTCCTGCTGAAGTTTCAGCTGCAGGTCCAGGAGGCAGCGAAGAGGAGCTGGGTCTGTCCGTGGTGGACTGGTGTAGAGGCATCAGTGTTACACTGAGACAGTTTCATAACCGGTTTAAAAAGTTGTCGCTGTGGTGATAAATACCAGTCCCCTTGTGTGTTTGGGTACAGTTGGTTCAAACAGCTGATGTGATCCATGCAGGAGAAAACATAAAGTGGACTGCATTAAAACCAGAGTCCAGATGGACCAAGCTTGGGCCGGTACTGTACCTAGGGTTCAGTACTGATCAGACAGACTGGACTCTGGGATGTCAAAGCATCTTATTCCAGTTCATTCTGATATGTGGAAGTGTCTCCTGCCTCCTGAGTTCTGTGTGTAACGTTTCCACTCTCAGTTGGTGTAAAAAGACTGATTCTGATTCAGGGGGCTCAGTACATTAAAATATGAACTGGCTCATTAAGTCTCCTGTTGTCCTCGGGTCAAATACGACCCGTTTTCCCTAAAGTTCCTGTATCAGAACTACGACAAAAAAATGTTGAAAAAGATACGAAGGATAAAACGAAGGAAAAAAAATCAACGAAAAACTTTTTTTTAAACGCTGAAAAAGTGACAAAAAAATTGACAAAAACATAATTAAAAAAACGCCAACATTTTTTAATAAAATCGACAAAAACGTGGAGAAAAAGATCGACAAAATGTTGACCCAGAAAACCCAAAGTAGCAGGTCGACAGGACGACATCAGGAGGGATAATATATCTAATATAATATATCTAATATAATGACATCTGAAAGGCTGGAACACACTCCGTTAATATACAGAAAATATCTTTAGAGAACTACACTGTAAAATCTGTCATTCTGTTTATATTTCATGTAAAAGAAAGTTAGAAATGATTGCTGTCATTAGTTTTAAACTCAACAACTAGTTATCACAAGTTATATCGAGATATTCACCAACGTGGTGCAGCGCTGATCTGACTGCAGGAAATGATTATTATTATTAAAGGTTTATTTAGATATAGACAGAGAGAATAACCGTAGAGCAGCTGTAACGGTCAGCTGATGTATGGATCATAGTGGTTTTAGACAAAGATAATTCACAACACTTGGCCCTAGTGGGGCCTTTGTTTAAAAATACAAATACAGATTATAACATTTTTATTAAAAATACAACGAGATCAAATTAAATGAAATGAAAAAGTAAAGAGAGTATACAGAGAGAGCACAGCGTAAAAACTAAATATGAGAGCAGGATTGTTCCTGAATTAGACACAATTTGGTATTTTTCCATAATTTTGCCCTTTTACTGAAAAGGCAGTTTGGGCAAATGATGTTCACTGAAGCTCCTAATAATATTAATAATAATAATAATAATAATTACAAATGTAATAATAATAATAATAATAATAATAAATACAATTATAATAAATATCATAATAATAATAATAATAATAATAATAATAATAATAATAATAATAATAATGGTCTGGGGGGTGTACTGCTTCCTGTCAGTGTCTGTGATGTGTGTTTCAGGTCTGGGGGGGTGTACTGCAGCCTGCTTCCTGTCAGCTGTATAACTGTCGTCTCCCTGGGAGATACCAGGTAAGGGTGCAGACACAACGCATCATAAACACCTATCAACAACTTCATTTGATTAGTAGAATGCTGTCCGTGGTGCTGAAAAGCACCATTGGAAAGCTACCTTTCTGTCTGTATTAACGTCTTTATTTGATTAATAGAAGGCTGTCCATTGGCTGAAATGTACCGTTGGAAAGCTACCTTTGCGTGTTCACTATTAACGTCTTTATTTGATTAATAGAATGCTGTCCAAGGTGCTGAAATGCACCATTGGAAAGCTATATTTGTGTCTGTACTATTAACGTCTTTATTTGATTAATAGAAGGCTGTCCATGGTGCTGAAATACAACGTTGAAAGTTACCTTTTTGTATGTAATATTAAGATCTTTTTTTGATTAATAGGCTGTCCATGGTGCTGAAATGCACCATTAGAAAGTTAACTTTGCGTGTTCACTATTAACATCTTTATTTATTGATTCATTGATTGCACTTTTTTCCCTGTTAGCTCGGCTCGGCCTCCTCCTGCTCCCATGATGCATCTGGGTGTATGGGCGCTGAGCAGGGAGAAGAGGTGCATTGTGGGTCAGGTCAAAGGTCACGTGGTGTGTTTCCTGCTGCTGCAGCTGCAGTGGAGCTGCTCTCTGTGTGGGAGTGTCTACATCCAGGTAATCTACTCTCGCTCTCTCTCTCTCTCTCTCTCTCTCTCTCTATATATATATATATATATATATATATATATATATATATATATACAGTGAGGAAAATAAGTATTTGAACACCCGGCTATTTTGCAGGTTCTCCCACTTGGAAATCATGGAGGGGTCTGAAATTGTCATCGTAGGTGCATGTCCACTGTGAGAGACATAATCTAAAAACAAAAATCCAGAAATCACAATGTATGATTTTTTAACTATTTATTTGTATGATACAGCTGCTAATAAGTATTTGAACACCTGAGAAAATCAATGTTAATATTTGGTACAGTAGCCTTTGTTTGCAATTCCAGAGGTCAAACGTTTCCTGTAGTTCTTCACCAGGTTTGCACACACTGCAGGAGGGAGTTTGGCCCACTCCTCCACACAGATCTTCTCTAGATCAGTCAGGTTTCTGGGCTGTCGCTGAGAAACACGGAGTTTGAGCTCCCTCCAAAGATTCTCTATTGGGTTTAGGTCTGGAGACTGGCTAGGCCACGCCAGAACCTTGATATGCTTCTTCCAGAGCCACTCCTTGGTTATCCTGGCTGTGTGCTTCGGGTCATTGTCATGTTGGAAGACCCAGCCTCGACCCATCTTCAATGCTCTAACTGAGGGAAGGAGGTTGTTCCCTAAAATCTCGCAATACATGGCCCCGGTCATCCTCTCCTTAATACAGTGCAGTCGCCCTGTCCCATGTGCAGAAAAACACCCCCAAAGCATGATGCTACCACCCCCATGCTTCACAGTAGGGATGGTGTTCTTGGGATGGTCCTCATCATTCTTCTTCCTCCAAACACGGTTAGTGGAATTATGACCAAAAAGTTCTATTTTGGTCTCATCTGACCACATGACTTTCTCCCATGACTCCTCTGGATCATCCAAATGGTCATTGGCAAACTTAAGACGGGCCTTGACATGTGCTGGTTTAAGCAGGGGAACCTTCAGTGCCATGCATGATTTCAAACCGTGACGTCTTAGTGTATTACCAACAGTAACCTTGGAACCTGCAAAATAGCAGGGTGTTCAAATACTTATTTTCCTCACTGTATTATGTACTACTTCCAGGTGATCTACTCTCTTCTACTCTGATCTATGATTCAGCTACTTTATTAGTTATTCATTATTATAATTTTGGCTCCCAATGATCACAAAAACAGAATTCAAACCCCCCTAACCCTAACCCAGTGCATCTTCTACCAGATGCACAGATGTCCGTCCTCTTCCTGTGTCTCTGTGTTGGCGTTCTAACCTCCGGTGGATGTGTGAGGACTATGGTTAACGTCTCCTCAGATCTCTGCAGGGTCGATCCAGACAGCTAGCTAGACTGTCTGTCTGTCTGTCTGTCTGTCTGTCTGTCTGTCTGTCTGTCTGTCTCCTCAGATCTCTGCAGGGTAGATCCAGTCAGCTAGCTAGACTATCTGTCCAATCTGAGTTTTCTGTTTCTGCTCCGTCCAGAGCTTAGCCCCGCCCAAGATGATTCTGATTGGTTTAAAGAAATGTCAATAAACCAGAGCAGGTTGTCCTCCCATCCCAGAATGCTGTGTGGACTAGACAGACCTTCCTTCAGCGCGCTTTAGAGGAGGGTCTGCAGCCTGTAGAGGACGCTTTACTAATGTCTCTCTCTCTCTGTTTCTCTCTCTCTCTCTCTCTCTCTATGTCTCTCTGTCTCTCTGTCTCTCTCTCTCTCTGTCTCTCTCTGTCTCTCTCTGTCTCTGTCTCTCTGTCTCTCTCTCTCTCTGTCTCTCTGTCTCTCTCTATGTCTCTCTCTCTCTCTGTCTCTCTGTCTTTCTCTCTCTCTCTCTATGTCTCTCTGTCTCTGTCTCTCTGTCTCTCTCTCTATGTCTCTCTGTCTCTGTCTCTCTGTCTCTCTGTCTCTCTGTCTCTATCTCTCAGTCCTGTTCCAGTCCTCAGTGTCTTTCCACTTCGTCCGTCTTCCAGTCTAAAGCAAAGTAAGACTTGTCTTTCTTCTGTTTATGTATTTAGATGTGTATTTCTGTAAACTTATACTGTGAATTCCTGCACATTTGTGTACTTGTGTACACCTGTGTGTACTTTGTGTGTACTCTGTGTGTACTTGTGTGTACCTGTGTGTACTCCGTGTGTACCTGTGTGTTCTGATCAGGCTGGTGATTGATGACGGGACAGGAGAGGCTCACGTCTGGTTCTCAGCTGCTCTGGTCCGTCCTCTGCTGGGATTGGCTGATTCTCAGTGGGAGGGGCTTCAGAGAGCACTCAGGGTCAGAGGTCACGTCAGAGTGTTCCCCCGGGGGCGGAGCATGGTCAGTACCACTTCCTGTTTCAATTCACTTTATTTAAGAAGGGGACAATGCAAATGAACACATTAATTAATGAATAATTCATATAATGAATATTTTGAACAGTTTGATATCACAGCAGCTGCCTGCGGACCAATCACAGTGTTGGTTTCTTTACTGCACAATATGTGGAAAATATATGATATGTTGTTGAATATCACAATAACAATATCACTTAATAAACAATACACACACAGAATTTAATGGATTTAAATCAAAGAAAAGGAATCATTCTGTGGTGGAATTTGTTCCAATGAGGCCCTAAAGTCTGTCAAATCGGACTCCTATTAATTCATCCCTGCCTTCTTTAACTGGACTTACGTTGACCAGAACACAAGGATCAATCAGAGACGAGGAGCTCAGGTACGCTGAGTCCAGCATGAGAGTTACAACACAGCTGTGGCTTCACCAACAGAGTCTAAGTCTCCCTAGCAACAGACATCAAGTCGAGGCTCTGAAGTCAGATTTCCCTGTGTCTTCATTCTCTCCTCACAGGGATGGGGGGGGCTGGCTCCTTGTTTTAGACAGAAACTTTTAACTTCACACACACACACTCGCCAGGGTCGGGGCCTCTGTGTGGTGCAACTTCCTCCTCTGTTCTCTTAACGTTACTGTCTTTCCTGTTTTTCTGCTTATCTGTCTGGCACACAATGCACTCTTATGCCATGAGGCTTAAACTATAGTCAGCGGCTGAAGCTTAACCTTCTGTGCGTCAGAGACATTTCCTCAGTGACTGCACACGGCTCTTTTATGAACACAAATACAACTTTAACTGCTAAGATTCTTCAATCCCTCTTTTCACACTGTGTAACAGAGTGAGCCTTGAGATTGCTGTATCAGTAAAGGATGTAGCATGTTAGCGTGGAACAGTAGCAATCACAGCTTTTAGTACAATTCTTTTTGTATTAAGTTTACACAATGAAAGTCTGTGGAGAGAAAACATGTTACCATTCTTCTAACGTAAGCCAGACAACGTGATTGATGCTACGGTGGGAGGGCACCGTGGGGTAGACTCGGGGCTTCCTTGGTGGTGCACAGACTGGTCCCAGTTCGGCTTGTCACCAGAACACATTTTGCTGGACGATAAATTGTCCCAGAAATGATTGCTATAAACGATAATATTGTCGTTCCGAGACCATTTTCATCTAATATAATGATAATGGCATAATAATGCAGGTACACCTTTTCAAAGATCAATACACTTTTATTTCTAAAGAATATTTAACACTGGAACTGGAAGACATTTAAAATATCCACAATGAATGAACTAAACAACCAAAAACTATAAATGAAATGGTTATCTGGGACATACCTGCTCTCTACACACTTGGAGTGCCGGCTCCAGTCAGCAGTTATGTAGTGTATAGTCAAGCTCATATAGGGGGTCATGTTTGAACCACATATCCGTAGTGGCAGAGTAAAACTGGATGTCTTTGACCTCCTCTAGTATGTCTCTTTCACGCTGTTGGTGACACGTATGTTCTCCCAGACAATTCATACCGTCTTTTCTACAATACTAAAGGGCAGCATCTCTTTAGCAGTGAGGCGGTCTACACTGTCTGCGAGTGCACACCGTTTAGAACTGTCCTGTTTGTACTTTGTTTGTCGACTCAACGCCCCAGTGATTGTGTACTGTCAGGAAGACGGAGACGGCCCGTCTGTTGTCGTTTTTTTTCCCAGCTGGGAAAACTGCACCAGATGATTGTGTTTTAGGTGCACATGCATGTTTGTTGTGTTGCTGTTTTACAACAAATGCAACATACTGGCTCGCTCAAGTTAAGGGGTTCACCGCCGTCATTGGGTTTGTTCTCTGGCTCTACTCGTCACGCGGCTCTTTTGCTGCACTCTGTGGTAGGCTACGCCAGGAGTCCCGCCTCCCCACACAGAGACCACGCGGCTGACACGAGGGGTCACTCCTCGTTACGCTAAGGAACCGAGAGGGGTCACCGATGCACCGGAGTGGTCCTCCAGTCTCTGGTAGAGAGAGAGAGAGACGAGGAAAACACACAAGCATGCAAATGGAAATTATCACGGCTGGAAAAATTATCGAGCTCATTTTTATTTATCATGTGATTAATTGATTTATTGCATATCGCAACAGGCCTAGTCCCAGTCTCTTGGCACACGATCCATCCAATGGCAGGCGATGACATCCTGTAGGAGAAAAGGAGCGCTCCCCTTATGTTCTATTATACCCATTTCCCCAGGGACCTCAAGTATAACGGAATGGGAACCTACATCTATTTGTTCTTCGTTACCAGACTCAAATTCATCCATGGCACCTAGAAGGGGCATCTGATAAGGGGGTGGAGACTTTTCTTTGAAAAGGGCAGTTAATCAAGAGATTAAGCAGGGTCCTAAGACAAGGGATGCAACAACAGCCACTACAAATTAAAATAGCCGTGAAGGTAGCCAATGATATGAGTAGGGATGTGACTAGAGTCCTATAGCGACCACACCAGTGTTGCTGATTACTCAACCACAGCTTCAACTAATTAAATCAACCAAATCAGACACATTCCCTTTTTTATGATGCGTGTGAATGTAGATAATTGGAGATAGAGAAGACAGAATTTATTTAAGAGCCAATCACTTCTCTTCTATAATCTTCCACACAAAAAGTCTCTCTTCTGCTGCTTGTTTACCAGAGAGTGAGGGTAATACATCTCCTTCAGACAGTACGTGTGTGTGTGTGTGTGTGTGTGTGTGTGTGTGTGTGTGTGTGTGTGTGTGTGTGTGTGTGTGTGTGTGTGTGTGTGTGTGTGTGTGTGTGTGTGTGTGTGTGTGTGTGTGTGTGTGTGTGTGTGTGTGTGTGTGTGTGTGTGTGTGTGTGTCCAGCACTACCTTTTTTCAGCCTCATCTGCCCCCACATTCCTGTATAAACTGGCCAGAGACTTTAAAAGTAACATGACCCACGACATATACTATACAATATCCAATAATACTAGCATGAAGCAGTGCAGCCACTTTGCCACATTATAAAATTATAACATGCATATTTCGGTCAATAGTGAATTCACAATTGCCTAACGTGTGACCTCATTGACATTTGGATTGATGTTGCAATTATTTAACTCAAACAAACATTTCAACAAATCAGGGAAAACGTCTTCAGCTGTGGAAAGGATCTTAAACTCTTCACGTTGAAACTCTTTTAAATGTTCATTCTGAACACAAGACAAACCAAGAGTTTAGTGTGCAGAACAATGGTTCCTCTCGATTACATTGGTTCTGTAATCAATAAGCCAACATTTTAATCACTATCAAAATGTAATGAATTGGACAGCCGTGTGAGTTGTTTTACCTTCTAACAGTTTACAGGCTTCAGTTAACACCCCATTCAGTCAGATTCAGAACCTTGTGATATGTGACAAACACATTTCCTTCTTAGTTTTTGAAAGTGGCCGATTGTAAGATACTGATCCATCCTCGGACTGTAATTAACTGATTTCTGTTCAGTTGTTTGCCCATCTGTTACATTGTCAGTACCGCTGGTTTTCATGCACTTCATACGTCCTACTGACACTGGTGATACACAGTGTCCTTCTTTTATGCTAAAGATAAGGGTGCATTTACAGGCTTCCAAAATAGTTTACTGATATTGATGTCAGGCTATTTCCACTTATAGACACACAATTGTTCTAAGATCCTTTTAAGGAAGTTCTGAGAACAGCACTCTGAATCTGCTGTTTGTATCACCTTTACATCCATCCAATTAAATTTTTACATGACATCACTTCCCAATGAATTATCTGGGCAGCTCTGAATCATAAAAGCATTTTCAAAAGTTGCCTATGTTGTCGGTCCATGAAAGTAGAACAGTGAAATGTTCTTTTAACATTTCCTGACACACCAACTGAATTAACACAGTTGCCACTAATCTTGGCACATTTACAGAATTGATAACACCCGATGCAGACAAAATGTAATTTTTCCATACGGAGTTGATTGATATTGAGGTATGTACAACTGTGGTGCTTAACACTTCATACAGGTGCTCACACGGGCGCAACATTTATTTTAAAAGTAAAAATAAGTACTTCTAATAGATTAGCTTCTCCTAATAGTGTACGTGTATTTTCAGACTCCCGTCCTCCTCATGCGTCAGATGAGTCAGAGCAGGATCCGGGATCCTGACTTTCTTTTATTGAAGAGATTGAACATTGAATTGAATATTAAAGGCAGCACTAAAAAAGAACGTTATATTTAAAGTGCAGTTTTCTGAAGATATTTTCTTTAACTAGCTCAAAATATCTCTGAGTGTCTTTATTGAGCCATGAGTGAGTTATCCTTGTGGTGACTTCAGGTCACATTGGCCCGTTTTAAATTTTTGTTTTATATCAGAAAATATTGGACGTAGAAATAAGCGCTGAACATGTTCAGAAGAAACATTTAAAAATATAAAACGTTGGAAAAAGCAAAAACAAACTGTGAAAAAAGGCGTCACAAACGTCAGAAAAAAGTGTTTTTTTCAAGGTTGAAACGAAGACAACGCGAGGGTTCATGTGCAGCCCTAGTATCTGTCTCTCTCTCAGGTGTGTGTTTACCGGTCTCTCTCTCAGGTGTGTGTTTACCTGTCTCTCTCTCAGGTGTGTGTTTACCTGTCTCTCTCTCAGGTGTGTGTTTACCTGTGTCTCTCTCTCAGGTGTGTGTTTACCTGTGTCTCTCTCTCAGGTGTGTGTTTACCTGTGTCTCTCTCTCAGGTGTGTGTTTACCTGTGTCTCTCTCTCAGGTGTGTGTTTACCTGTGTCTCTCTCTCAGGTGTGTGTTTACCTGTGTCTCTCTCTCAGGTGTGTGTTTACCTGTGTCTCTCTCTCAGGTGTGTGTTTACCTGTGTCTCTCTCTCAGGTGTGTGTTTACCTGTGTCTCTCTCAGGTGTGTGTTTACCTGTGTGTCTCTCTCAGGTGTGTGTTTACCTGTGTGTCTCTCAGGTGTGTGTTTACCTGTGTCTCCCTCTCAGGTGTGTGTTTACCTGTGTGTCTCTCTCAGGTGTGTGTTTACCTGTGTCTCTCTCTCAGGTGTGTGTTTACCTGTGTGTCTCTCTCAGGTGTGTGTTTACCTGTGTCTCCCTCTCAGGTGTGTGTTTACCTGTGTCTCCCTCTCAGGTGTGTGTGTTTACCTGTGTGTCTCTCTCAGGTGTGTGTGTTTACCTGTGTGTCTCTCTCAGGTATGTGTTTACCTGTGTGTCTCTCTCAGGTGTGTGTTTACCTGTGTGTCTCTCAGGTGTGTGACTCTGATGACCCTCTCCTCCACTTCCTGCTGTGTGTGTGCAGCAGTGATGTTGTGTGTCGGCAGCTCTCTCTCACCTGCAGGAGACTCAACAACCAGAGATCAGAAGGTAAGGACGCGTCACCACCTTACCTGCCAACAGGTACGGTCACCACGACTCTCCACCGCTGACCGGCCGCCATGTTGATGAAGTTCTGGTTGTTTGTTTCAGAGATGAAGAGGTTCAGTCGAGGAGACCGAGACTTCATGACCAGGGTGACTCCACCTGTACAGCTCACCTGTCTGCAGCTCAATGCTGACTGACCTCACCTGTCTGAGCTGTATCAGTGAAGCCAAAACTAAAACATCTGGGACAGGGTCCAAACTAGAACATCTGGGACAGAGACCAAACTAGAACATCTGGGACAGAGACCAAACTAGAACATCTGGGACAGAGACCAAACTAGAACATCTGGGACAGGGTCCAAACTAGAACATCTGGGACAGGGTCCAAACTAGAACATCTGGGACAGGGTCCAAACTAGAACATCTGGGACAGGGTCCAAACTAGAACATCTGGGACAGGGTCCAAACTAGAACATCTGGGACAGGGTCCAAACTAGAACATCTGGGACAGGGTCCAAACTAAAACATCTGGGACAGGGTCCAAACTAAAACATCTGGGACAGGGTCCAAACTAGAACATCTGGGACAGGGTCCAAACTAAAACATCTGGGACAGGGTCCAAACTAGAACATCTGGGACAGGGGTCGAACTCAAACATCTGCAGTACAGTAGTTCCTGTGCTGTTAGGTCGTTGTGATCAGCTGCTCATGTTTCCCATCAGTTTGGTTTTTATTAGTTATTGATGCTATAACAACGAAAATGAAACCTCCTGATTGACAGCTGGGATTGACTCCTGATTGGTCGGGTGGGTGTGTGTGGGCGGGACTTGGAGGCTCCGCTGCCCAATCACTACTGCAAAGACTCTGGCTCCAAAATGCCGAGATGGCTGCACCTGTATCCGGGGGATTCTGGCTTCACTTCTGTACAGCGGGAGGAAGTTGAGACGTGGGGGCCATCTTTAGATACAGACACTGACACACAGACAGGAAGTCAGCCACAGGAAGGGGCGGAGCTAGCTCAACTGCACTTTGAATGTTATATTGCAGTTTGTTGATGTTGTGTTAAATGTTATTAAATATGTTGATAAGAGTTATTAAATCTTCGTTTATTTCACAACCTGTTAACAAGACGAGCCTCTAAAGGCTCTGACCCCCCAACCAGACGGCTGACCGACGGATCATTTGGGTCCCGAGGTCCAAAAAGGACACACTGACGCGACGCTGACTTGAGTGTGTAATACGTCTCCATAACAGCAGGCCGCGCTAATCTGTATTGTCGCCCAGAAATTAAAACCGGCAGCTGATTGGACGACCGCGTCACGTGGGTCTGGCTTCTCCCGAATTTCAAAACCGACCATACTGGCGTCCTCGTTCGGAATACGATCTCATATTTTACGGAAATAGTTCACCGAAATGTGTTTCATAAAGTCACTGTACTTAAAAACAGCTCTGAAAAATATTGTAAATAATAGAATTTTAATCATGTGATAAAACGTTAGGAATCGCGATTAACTTCAGAAATAATCGTTTGACAGCCCTAATAATAATATAAAATGTTAGATTAAAGTTAAGTAGTGAAATATATAATGTATATGATATTTATATATGAATATAAGCTAACTTTGTATAAGTAGGAGCTAACCGTAAGTGCACAAGTTGCGTTATAGCCTCCTTATTGCCACGTGGTGATATTACACAGTAGAAATACATAAGCAGCAACATTAGTATTGCACATCCCCCTCCTGATTCTTGTTACATGCCATTCCCAGAGCTCAGTAGTGTTTCAGTCTGTTAGGGTGTATTCTGGGTAATCTGTAGCGCCTGCCTGATGGGAGAAGAAGAACAACCCATGTCCAGGGTGACCTATTAATCAGCTAAACAGTTCAAATTAAATACAAATTTGACTATAATTTTTTTATAAAAGTTGCGTGTTGAATGTTAAAATAAAGTCTATAAAAGTGTGAAAATCATCAGAGCACGTCACCTGTTGACTAAACAATCTGTAACGGTGTGAGATGCGTTACATATAACTAGACTCCAGTAACTGAGTGTATATCTCATTGGTGTGGAAGGGAAGAGAAACCGTGACATTATATTCAGCGGTAACTCTTCATGAAGTCCACATGGAAACTATTTGACAGTAAAGACCATCAGAACTGCTCCTGGACCTGTAGGTGAAGGTCCAGAGTTCAGCCTCTAGGGGGCAGCGCTGGCTTTTAAATCACACTGTTGACGTCAGCTACCAGTCAGCCTTCTCTGAACATGACCAGATCTACGTTATTACACCTGTTTCTAACTGAACAGCAACAGCAGTACATGAACTCGGCTCGGCTCCAACACCACTGATCACTGAAACTGATCAGTGAACGGAGAAGGAAAGCTCCTGTCTGAAAGGACAAACACACATTTAGTCAAACTAAGCTCCAGAGATGGAGGTAGAAGTCTGATCATCTGAATCCTGCAGCTCAGACACATGTTGTGATATGTTCATCATCAGATTCATCTTTGATCAGAGAACCTTCTGTTTGATACCAGAGACCAGGTTCTAACACTTGTGTTGGCTCCGCCGTCATCCACAAACTCGTCATTAAACTAACAATTGAAAAATTAGCTTTTTAAAACGTTTTTTGTCTCTCTTGTCAACGCTTTTCATTCATGGTCAGTAATAATGACATTATACCTAATTATAACTATAACAAAAAGCAGAAATTATGAATAATTTTGACTAAGAGAATAGTTCAGATCAGAGGATGTTGAGTGAATCACAGACTGGTTCATGACAAAGTTTGGTTTGATGCTGTTTTGAAACCATTTAAAAAATGTCTTTATCAAATGATAAATAATTATGAAATTAAATAAAACAACCAAAATTCAGTGGAAGTAATCATTAATCTCATCCCATGTTTCTGATATCAAAATAATTATCTTACTTAACTTTGAAAACGGGTCAAATCTGACCGAGGACAACACAAGGGTTAAAGAGATTTTAGGATTATGAGTTAATTATAGCTCTGGTTTCTAAATGTCTTTTTAACGGCCTCATTCTGATTACCCAAACATAACAGATTATTTTATATAACGCGCGTCTCAAGAACTACAACAGATCAGATCTCTACTTTAATTTGGGGTTTTATTAATTTTTTAGCGTGTGGAGAAAAACATTTGAAATGTTTAGAAACTGTTCCTGAACGTTGACATTTACATCTGTGATTAATCAACTTATATCAGTCTAAATAATGCATCATTTCTGTCTGTTTAGTTTAAGGGTTATATTATATTATTATAATATAAATGAGGTTTATTGTATAAAATAAGTGTAAAACTAGTAATAAGTTGGTGTTAGTGGTGTCTATACATGGTGGTGAAAAGAAGCATTAAACGTCAAAAAAGAGACAAAAATAGTGAAAAAAGAGAGAAAAACGTCAGAAGAAGTTATGATTTTGAGTGTTGAGTTATAAGGTAACGGTTGAATGTTAGACACCACAAGAGTTCAACCAACAGAGAAATACGATGAAGACTCGACTCCAGAAGGTGAGACAGAAATAACCAGAGATGGTTATAGTTAATGTTAGACCTTCTAATGATGATTATAGACATACATTAATATTAATATCATGAGGAGAAGCTGCTGTAAGACCAGTGATGGGTTAATAGTTAATGTTAGACCTTCTAATGATGATTATAGACATACATTAATATTAATATCATGAGGAGAAGCTGTAAGACTAGTGATGGGTTAATAGTTAATGTTAGACCTTCTAATGATGATTATAGACATACATTAATATTAATATCATGAGGAGAAGCTGCTGTAAGACCAGTGATGGGTTAATAGTTAATGTTAGACCTTCTAATGATGATTATAGACATACATTAATATTAATATCATGAGGAGAAGCTGTAAGACTAGTGATGGGTTAATAGTTAATGTTAGACCTTCTAATGATGATTATAGACATACATTAATATTAATATCATGAGGAGAAGCTGCTGTAAGACCAGTGATGGACAGTGAATAAAGAAATACAGTATTATAAGAATACTAATATTAGTTCTGTCTTTGATTGAAGTAATCTGTAGTCGACTAACACGTCTGTGATTTTGTTGACTTGATTAGTTGATTTAATCAACAGATCTGTAAAACTGATTTTAATATCAAATCACCACTTTAAATCTTGTTTACCAGAAATGTTCTGATAACTTTCTTAGAAATGAATCATCCAGCATGAAAAAGACTAAATGATGATCCATCTGAGTGAACTGGCTGACTAAGAGGGAGCAGCTGTAACTAATATTAATATCAACTGTTGGTGAGTCAGTAGTTAGAGACCTGGATCTTCATAGATGAAATACTTCCAGTTTATCATCTGATCAATAATCCACAGTGAGTCAGAGAGTTTCTGATCAGTTTATTAGGGTTAGAAAATGTTCCTCTCCATAAAAATATAGAAATCTAACAATCACACAACCTGCCAGCCCCCAAATCATTCAGATCACTGGATTCTATTGGATTCAAAGACCAGAGCTATTACGCTGGTGGATATAAGTGGCTGAAAATATTGATTTCACTCAGTAAAGAATCATATCACATGTAGATGAAGCAGAGTTCAGATCCAGCTGGGATACACCAGGGTCCAGACTAAACCTGGTCCAGGACCGTCAGAGTAACACCACAGTCCTGGATCAGGTTGAGACCTGGTTCAGGACCGTCAGAGTAACACCACAGTCCTGGATCAGGTTCAGACCTGGTCCAGGACCCTCAGAGTAACACCACAGTCCTGGATCAGGTTCAGACCTGGTCCAGGACCCTCAGAGTAACACCACAGTCCTGGATCAGGTTGAGACCAGCTGAGTATCAGAGTCCAGATCATCAGAGAGTCAGGAGTTGAGGCGGTCCAGCAGCTGGTCCAGGACCGACAGTCTGCTGAGCTGAAACACACGAAGCAGGTTGAAGCAGCTGCTGCTTTTTATTCCATCTGACAGACAGCTGCAGGACCAGAACCAGGTCCAGAATCAGCTACTGGGAACCAGAATCCGTCCTGGATTAAAGAGAAGAGACAAAACATCCAGACATTAGTCCTTCAACTGAACTGGTCTGAAACTAAACTAAACAAAAAGGTTATTTTAGAGAAGAACTTTTAGAGACAGGTTTCAGAAGGAGTTCAGACTCTGGACCTGGTCTGGACCTGGTCTGGACCTGGTCTGAGACTCTGGACCTGGTCTGGACCTGGTCTGGACCTCCTCTGAGACTGGAACTATTGTGAAACTGATCTAGTGGTCTGTAAAGAGGTCTGAACTGATCTACAGCGAGCTCTGTTCTAACCTCGGGCCTTCCTCTTGTAGTAGATGAATCCAGCCAGAGATAAGACCAGACCCAGGATCAGTCCTGAGGCTCCGATGGCAATCTTGTTCCTCTCAGACTCAGGCATGGACGGGTCTGAGGACAGACAGGGAGACAGACAGACAGGTCAGGAGACAGACAGGGAGAGAGAGAGACAGGTCAGGAGACAGACAGGGAGAGAGAGAGAGAGACAGGTCAGGAGACAGACTGACAGGTAGAGAGAGAGAGACAGGTCAGGAGACAGACTGACAGGTAGAGAGAGAGAGACAGGTCAGGAGACAGACTGACAGGTAGAGGAGACAGACAGACAGGGAGAGAGAGAGACAGGTAGAGAGAGAGTCAGACAGGGAGAGGGAGAGACAGGTCAGGAGACAGACAGGTAGACAGATGCAGGGAGACAGATAGACAGGTAGAGAAAGAATCAGACAGGGAGAGAGACAGACAGGTATAGAGACAGTCAGGTAGAGAAATAGACAGGTAGACAGAGAGAGAGTCAGACAGGTAGAAAGACAGAGATACAGACAGGTAGAGAGACAGACAGACAGGTGAGAGAGTCAGACAGGTGAGAGAGAGTCAGACAGGTGAGAGAGAGTCAGACAGGTAGAGAGTCAGACAGGTAGAGAGTCAGACAGGCAGAGAGCCAGACAGGTAGAGAGAGACAAACAGGTAGAGAGACAGACAGACAGGTGAGAGAGTCAGACAGGTGAGAGAGAGACAGACAGGTAGAGAGACAGACAGACAGGTGAGAGAGTCAGACAGGCAGAGAGCCAGACAGGTAGAGAGAGAGACAGGTAGAGAGAGAGACAGGTAGAGAGAGACAGACAGGTAGAGAGACAGACAGGTAGAGAGACAGACAGGTAGAGAGAGAGACAGGTATTTACCCCAGTCAGTGATCAGAGGTTCTCTCAGGCTGGCGTGTTCCACCATACAGGAGATCTTCTCTCCAGACCTGCTGACACAAACCAGGTCATCAGAGATGCTGTCTCTTACTGAGAGACCTGGACCTGGACCAGAACCTGGACCAGGACCTGGATCTGGACCTGTGGCCTCATTTATAAAAATGTGTAGCATACTCCCTGTGTCAACTCTGTGGTAGAAAAAAGGCTCTTAGACCTGGAGCAAACTAGAGCTAACTGGACCTGGACCTGGATGTAACTGGACCTGGACCTGGATGTAACTGGACCTGGACCTGGATGTAACTGGACCTGGACCTGGATGTAACTGGACCTGGACCTGGATGTAACTGGAGCTGTAGGTGACTCACCTGGGCGTGTACTCCAGGTGAGAGTGGATCTGGTAGTACCAATCACTGTCTGCCAGCTCATCAGTGGAAGTGACATCAGAGGTGACTT
>CM042336.1:25989028-25994028 GCA_023566125.1 Zingel zingel
GAATGTAGTGGAGTAACTAAAGTAACTAGTAACTAAAGCTGTCAGATGAATGTAGTGGAGTAACTAAAGTAACTAGTAACTAAAGCTGTAACAGATGAATGTAGTGGAGTAACTAAAGTAACTAGTAACTAAAGCTTTCAGATGAATGTAGTGGAGTAACTAAAGTAACTAGTAACTAAAGCTGTAACAGATGAATGTAGTGGAGTAACTAAAGTAACTAGTAACTAAAGCTGGAACAGATGAATGTAGCGGAGTAACTAAAGTAACTAGTAACTAAAGCTGTAACAGATGAATGTAGCGGAGTAACTAAAGTAACTAGTAACTAAAGCTGGAACAGATGAATGTAGCGGAGTAACTAAAGTAACTAGTAACTAAAGCTGTAACAGATGAATGTAGTGGAGTAACTAAAGTACCTAGTAACTAAAGCTGTAACAGATGAATGTAGTGGAGTAACTAAAGTAACTAGTAACTAAAGCTGTAACAGATGAATGTAGTGGAGTAACTAAAGTAACTAGTAACTAAAGCTGTAACAGATGAATGTAGCGGAGTAACTGAAGTAACTAGTAACTAAAGCTGTCAGATGAATGTAGTGGAGTAACTGAAGTAACTAGTAACTAAAGCTGTAACAGATGAATGTAGTGGAGTAACTGAAGTAACTAGTAACTAAAGCTGTCAGATGAATGTAGTGGAGTAACTAAAGTAACTAGTAACTAAAGCTGTCAGATGAATGTAGCGGAGTAACTAAAGTAACTAGTAACTAAAGCTGTAACAGATGAATGTAGTGGAGTAACTAAAGTAACCAGTAACTAAAGCTGTCAGATGAATGTAGTGGAGTAACTAAAGTAACTAGTAACTAAAGCTGGAACAGATGAATGGAGCGGAGTAACTAAAGTAACTAGTAACTAAAGTAACTAGTAACTAAAGCTGGAACAGATGAATGTAGCGGAGTAACTAAAGTAACTAGTAACTAAAGCTGTAACAGATGAATGTAGCGGAGTAACTAAAGTAACTAGTAACTAAAGCTGGAACAGATGAATGTAGCGGAGTAACTAAAGTAACTAGTAACTAAAGCTGGAACAGATGAATGTAGTGGAGTAACTAAAGTAACTAGTAACTAAAGCTGTAACAGATGAATGTAGTGGAGTAACTGAAGTAACTAGTAACTAAAGCTGTCAGATGAATGTAGCGGAGTAACTAAAGTAACTAGTAACTAAAGCTGGAACAGATGAATGTAGTGGAGTAACTAAAGTAACTAGTAACTAAAGCTGGAACAGATGAATGTAGCGGAGTAACTAAAGTAACTAGTAACTAAAGCTGGAACAGATGAATGTAGCGGAGTAACTAAAGTAACTAGTAACTAAAGCTGTAACAGATGAATGTAGCGGAGTAACTAAAGTAACTAGTAACTAAAGCTGGAACAGATGAATGTAGCGGAGTAACTAAAGTAACTAGTAACTAAAGCTGGAACAGATGAATGTAGTGGAGTAACTAAAGTAACTAGTAACTAAAGCTGGAACAGATGAATGTAGTGGAGTAACTAAAGTAACTAGTAACTAAAGCTGGAACAGATGAATGTAGCGGAGTAACTAAAGTAACTAGTAACTAAAGCTGGAACAGGTGAATGTAGCGGAGTAACTAAAGTAACTAGTAACTAAAGCTGGAACAGATGAATGTAGCGGAGTAACTAAAGTAACTAGTAACTAAAGCTGGAACAGATGAATGTAGTGGAGTAACTAAAGTATCTAGTAACTAAAGCTGTAACAGATGAATGTAGCGGAGTAACTAAAGTAACTAGTAACTAAAGCTGTAACAGATGAATGTAGCGGAGTAACTAAAGTAACTAGTAACTAAAGCTGGAACAGATGAATGTAGCGGAGTAACTAAAGTAACTAGTAACTAAAGCTGGAACAGATGAATGTAGTGGAGTAACTAAAGTAACTAGTAACTAAAGCTGTAACAGATGAATGTAGTGGAGTAACTGAAGTAACTAGTAACTAAAGCTGTCAGATGAATGTAGCGGAGTAACTAAAGTAACTAGTAACTAAAGCTGGAACAGATGAATGTAGTGGAGTAACTAAAGTAACTAGTAACTAAAGCTGGAACAGATGAATGTAGCGGAGTAACTAAAGTAACTAGTAACTAAAGCTGGAACAGATGAATGTAGCGGAGTAACTAAAGTAACTAGTAACTAAAGCTGGAACAGATGAATGTAGCGGAGTAACTAAAGTAACTAGTAACTAAAGCTGGAACAGATGAATGTAGCGGAGTAACTAAAGTAACTAGTAACTAAAGCTGTAACAGATGAATGTAGCGGAGTAACTAAAGTAACTAGTAACTAAAGCTGGAACAGATGAATGTAGCGGAGTAACTAAAGTAACTAGTAACTAAAGCTGGAACAGATGAATGTAGCGGAGTAACTAAAGTAACTAGTAACTAAAGGAGTAGAAGTAGAAAGTGGCATGAAAAGAAAAGACTCAAGTAAAGTATAAGTACCTCAACATCTGGACTGGAGTAAGTTTGTTTAAATGTAACTAATTCTTTGTGTGAATGATGTAGAGCCAACATTACTTTTTTCCTGTATTGTATATACATGTGTTCCCTGATATATATATATATATATATATATATATATATATATATATATATATATATATATATATATATATATATATATATATATCAGGGAAATGTTGAATTATCTGATTGAACTGTTTTTCTATTTAAAAAATAAATGATCAAATAAATGTAACTTATGCTTTTCCTTTTAGGTTATAATAGTTTTAATTCGTTTTTATTAGATTTTGGACCAATCCATCAATCTTACTTTAGATTAGTGTTAGTTCCAGAGTGGTTGCCGGTTTACTTCCTGCGTTTCATACTGTTGATTCCGAAAGGTCAGTTTTAGTTTGATATATTCAGCTGTAGTTGTTGTTGAAGCAGTTACACCACGGCACCATCTCATGCCAAAACACATTCAGAGGAACGTATATAACGTTGTTAAAGATTGTTACAGATTTCATGAATGAAACAAAAAGTAATATCTAAAATGAATGTGATATGTATCTCTTTAATAACCTCAGAGGTTAATGTTAAGGTGTTACCATCACTAGGTTAGTGTTAGAGAGGTTAACCCTAACCTCAGGTAAGAGGGTTAGAACAACAAACAGGACACACTCATGTTACACATACTTCACCTTTATTCATACCGATTATAATGGATTCATATGCATTGATTGAATCAGTTAAGACACATTACATCATGTGAGAATATCTTCATAATATTACAAACACAGCAACACAGATCATTAGTTTAGAATATGAACTTCCTGCAGAGAACATCAGAGTTTGTGTAGAAGCTGTTAATAACATTCAGATATATTTAATATCTCTATGAAGCAGAAAGAAACAAGTTGAGTTAAGCTCCGCACATCTGTACCACATCTGCTCTACATAACCCTAATGACATCATCATCAGTCCCGACCAATCAGCTGCACTCGTTTCCTTTGATGAGGAAGAAGGTTCCAGCAGCCACACCGAGCAGACCGACAGTCAGACCCAGTCCACAGAACACTGCAGGTCCAATCCCAGGCTGGGTCTTCTCCACATCTGGAGACAGAAATACAGAAATATTAACCTCCACATCTGGAGACAGAAATACAGAGAAATATTAACCTCCACATCTGGAGACAGAATACAGAAATATTAACCTCCACATCTGGAGACAGAAATACAGAAATATTAACCTCCACATCTGGAGACAGAAATACAGAAATATTAACCTCCACATCTGGAGACAGAAATACAGATAAATCTTAACCTCCACATCTGGAGACAGAAATACAGAAATATTAACCTCCACATCTGGAGACAGAAATACAGAAATATTAACCTCCACATCTGGAGACAGAAATACAGAAATATTAACCTCCACATCTGGAGACAGAAATACAGAAATATTAACCTCCACATCTGGAGACAGAAATACAGAAATATTAACCTCCACATCTGGGGACAGAAATACAGAGAACTATTAACCTCCACATCTGGAGACAGAAATACAGAGAAATATTAACCTCCACATCTGGAGACAGAAATACAGAGAAATATTAACCTCCACATCTGGAGACAGAAATACAGAGAAATATTAACCTCCACATCTGGAGACAGAAATACAGAGAACTATTAACCTCCACATCTGGAGACAGAAATACAGAGAAATATTAACCTCCACATCTGGAGACAGAAATACAGAGAAATATTAACCTCCACATCTGGAGACAGAAATACAGAAATATTAACCTCCACATCTGGAGACAGAAATACAGAAATATTAACCTCCACATCTGGAGACAGAAATACAGAAATATTAACCTCCACATCTGGAGACAGAAATACAGAAATATTAACCTCCACATCTGGAGACAGAAATACAGAAATATTAACCTCCACATCTGGGGACAGAAATACAGAGAACTATTAACCTCCACATCTGGAGACAGAAATACAGAGAAATATTAACCTCCACATCTGGAGACAGAAATACAGAGAAATATTAACCTCCACATCTGGAGACAGAAATACAGAGAAATATTAACCTCCACATCTGGAGACAGAAATACAGAGAACTATTAACCTCCACATCTGGAGACAGAAATACAGAGAAATATTAACCTCCACATCTGGAGACAGAAATACAGAGAAATATTAACCTCCACATCTGGAGACAGAAATACAGAAATATTAACCTCCACATCTGGAGACAGAAATACAGAAATATTAACCTCCACATCTGGAGACAGAAATACAGAAATATTAACCTCCACATCTGGAGACAGAAATACAGAAATATTAACCTCCACATCTGGAGACAGAAATACAGAGAAATATTAACCTCCACATCTGGAGACAGAAATAGAGAGAAATATTAACCTCCACATCTGGAGACAGAAATACAGAAATATTAACCTCCACATCTGGAGACAGAAATACAGAAATATTA
>CM042336.1:26004028-26006528 GCA_023566125.1 Zingel zingel
GTGTCTACGACAATGCACGGACCATCATGGCTGCACGACTGGTACAAGTCGATACAGACATTACATAGTATACACTAACACCGTGTAACGCCGATGACCTGCTGATGGGCATTCAACCCGCGCTGGACTGGTTCATAAGGACTCAGCCGTCCCTCTGGCCCTCATTTGTGAAACGTGCGTAGGACCTAAACCAGGCGTAGCACAGGCGTACACCGATTCCTACGCAAAGCTCGGCTTTTATCAATTTGAACGTGAGCGTAGGCTGCGATAAAATCTCTCGTCTGGTCTGAACTCGTGTTCTGGAGTCAGTGTGGCCTTACGGTGCAGCATATAGTCAGGTTAACAGGATAAGGAGAAGTCATCAGTTGATCACTTATCAGCAACGGCAGATCTGGCTCTTTTAGAAGACCTCTATATGTACGCACACGGGCCACGGTGGAGCGCTCCATCGGATTGATTAACAGGATGTTATTCAGCGCTTTTTAAAGGTATAGTGTTATGTTTGGCAATTATGTTCAATACAGGAAACATGACGATGCACAACATTTTTATTTATTCTTCAGGTTTTCGTTTCTCTTTTAAAGTGTCGTTAATGATCACAAGTGAACCATTTATTTCTGCCATTGACCGAGTTCTTTCGGCTTGTTTTTCCGGCCCCTCTGCTGTCAGGAGACAGGCTCGGGTGGGGGTCCAGCACGGTGGGAGTGTGGGGGGGGGGGGGGGGGGGGGCGGGTGGAGGACACGCGCTCACGGTTGCCTGACTCTGACTCATGAAAAAAACACGAGTAAAATAAAAGACACGGCATAAACTCCGCTGCTGTGTGTTTATTTAAATATAGGTGAACCATGTAGGCCTAAGAGATTGTAATATCAGCCTGTATATTACTATGGCAGGGATGGATACATTAAATAAACTTCAGCTGGAGTCAGATTTACCACGGCAGCACTGCTGACTGCATCAGTGATCTCTTTCCATTCCCCGTTCTTCCATCAGCCTTTAATAACAGCTTTCAGGCTGACAAATCTACACACGTTAGTGCAAGTGACCCTGAGATCTCAGGGTTACAATCTCCACCTCTGAGAGGTGCCGCTTCTCAGCCGGGTTACGTCTCGCCATGTCCTAAATTATAGGGGTGAGGCCTCAAATCCCAGAATATATTTGGGCGTGATATTTAAATTACGACCGTTTCCAGCCGCTGCATTTATCAACGTACGACCATCCTTACGCTCTGATTGGTCTGATACGAACGTTTCATGAATCACACGTGGAGCCTGTCGTAAGAGGATATCTGCGCTCATATCTGAGCTGGTTTCTACGTTAGGTTGGTAAATGAAGACCAGTGTTATAATATCTGAGCTGGTTTCTACGTTAGGTTGGTAAATGAAGACCAGTGTTATAATATCTGAGCTGGTTTCTACGTTAGGTTGGTAAATGAAGACCAGTGTTATAATATCTGAGCTGGTTTCTACGTTAGGTTGGTAAATGAAGACCAGTGTTATAATATCTGAGCTGGTTTCTACGTTAGGTTGGTGAATGAAGACCAGTGTTATAATATCTGAGCTGGTTTCTACGTTAGGTTGGTAAATGAAGACCAGTGTTATAATATCTGAGCTGGTTTCTACGTTAGGTTGGTAAATGAAGACCAGTGTTATAATATCTGAGCTGGTTTCTACGTTAGGTTGGTAAATGAAGACCAGTGTTATAATATCTGAGCTGGTTTCTACGTTAGGTTGGTAAATGAAGACCAGTGTTATAATATCTGAGCTGGTTTCTACGTTAGGTTGGTAAATGAAGACCAGTGTTATAATATCTGAGCTGGTTTCTACGTTAGGTTGGTAAATGAAGACCAGTGTTATAATATCTGAGCTGGTTTCTACGTTAGGTTGGTAAATGAAGACCAGTGTTATAATATCTGAGCTGGTTTCTACGTTAGGTTGGTAAATGAAGACCAGTGTTATAATATCTGAGCTGGTTTCTACGTTAGGTTGGTAAATGAGGGCCAGTGTTATAATATCTGAGCTGGTTTCTACGTTAGGTTGATAAATGAAGACCAGTGTTATAATATCTGAGCTGGTTTCTACGTTAGGTTGGTAAATGAAGACCAGTGTTATAATATCTGAGCTGGTTTCTACGTTAGGTTGGTAAATGAGGGCCTCTGTGAGGAGAGAATCCAGCCTGCAGGAGTTCAGACACTTCACTGATAACCAGAGATCGGCTTCATGGTCAAAGGTAGTTTTAGTATAATTAACTCCAGTCTCTGCCAGAGACGCCTGCTTTAAAGGTAACGTGAAAGTAACGAGTGAAGTAAAAAGTTACTTTCCAGAGGGGGTAACTAAGTAAAGTAACGGATTACTTTTTTAAGAAGTAACGAGTAACGAGCAAACACTACTTTTTAAAAGTAACTTCCCCAACACTGGTCATAATGGAGCAGCAGATCAGAAATAAACCGCTCAGCGTCTGTGGAGGACGCCGTGACGTCATTAACAAATAATTATTAAT
>CM042336.1:26011528-26024028 GCA_023566125.1 Zingel zingel
TATAACCTCACACCTATCTATGACAATGATGACATAATAATGACATTATTTACAGAGTTAGTTAATAGAATGCATGATTAAACTTGGGTTAAATGCCAGAATTAGCTAAAAGGAAAATTAACACCTTTTTTAACATTTAATGCTTCTTTTCACCACCATGTATAGACACCACTGACACCAACTTATTAGTTTTACACTTATTTTATACAATAAACCTCATTCATAGGAAATTATCATAATATAATATAATACTCAATTTAAAAAAACAGGAATTATGACTTATTTAGACTAATATAAGTTGACGTAAACGTTAACGTTAATGGAAACTGTTTTTAAACATTTCAAATGTTTTTCTGTAAATGCTAAAAAAATTAATAAAACACCCAAAATTCAATAAAAGTAGAGATCTGATCTGTTGTTGTGAAGAGTGTTGTATGAAATAATCTGTTATGTTTGGATAATCAGAATGAGGCCGTTAAAAAGACATTTAGAAACCAGAGTTTAAAGTTATTTAAAGTCCTAAAATCAGTTTGACATGATGAGAACCAGCGCTGATGTTAATCTCTTTCTAATCATCTCTACAGTAAAGAAGAGGGATGACGTCACAGACTCGTTGGTCTTATTAGGAACGTGACATCATGACTTCACGGAAACATACACGCCCACTTCCTGAAGCCACGTGTTATCTGGACGCGTTCAGAGTCCGCGTGTACGTCTAGCTGTCTACAGCGGACGCAAACATGCACGCCACGTGGCCTGTTAGGAAAAATAATTAAAAATAATTAAAAATAATTCCCCCTGGGATTATTAAAGTATTTCTGATTCTGAAAACAACGAGGTTGGATTTAGAAAAAGAAGAAAGCGACGGTTGAGTTTAGGACCTGGTCCCCGGTCTCCTGGTCCCCGGTCTCCTGGTCCCCGGTCTCCTGGTCCCCGGTCTCCTGGTCCCTGGTCTCCTGGTCCCCGGTCTCCTGGTGAGAGTCCTGTGTTTGACCCCCCCCCCACTTCATACTACTCGCTACGGCGTCGCAGGGTAATGTCAGTCAATGGAGGACAAACGGCGTTGATAGACACGCTACAAAGCGAGTATTTGTCTTCATAATATAATAATAACAGCATATTCATACATACACCACTTCATGAGATCAGTCTGTATTAGGAGCCCAGTGATATATTGATACCTTAATTATCATCTCTGATGAAAAGAGACAATATAAACTATGAAGAGTGAATGAGCTGTTGAGGAGATTCTTCTCCGGTCATATGAAAACATTTCTCCCTCGCAGAGCAACCGGGACAAGATGTTACACAAGTGCTGTTCAGACACACACCAGTCATCACATGTACTGTATATATATATTTAATATAACATGAGTGAAAGGAGCTGGTTAATGTGGCTCGGGAAAGGGAAGTTTGGGGTCCCCTGTGACCTGGATAAGCGGACGAAGATGGACGGATGGATTTAATAACCGTCAGCCCTGAGTCTCTCTGAGACACCTGAGCAGGTGTAAAACATGAGGTCCTTCTGTCTCTCTGGGGGGGGGGGGGGGGGTGATGGCCCAGTGGATCTGACCCAGGTCTTTGGTGTGGGAGACCTGGATTCAATTCCCTCTGTCATACATCAACCAATGTGTCCCTGAGCAAGGCACTTAACCTCTAGTTGCTCCAGAGGAGTGTTACCTATATTATAATATATTATTATATATATTATAATATATATAATATATATATATATATATATCTCAAACTGGAGCACAAGCTGTCCCGGTTCAGCAGACCCACCCAGACTCAGAGATGAAGTTCTGATGTTTTCAGTGTGTCTCTATTCTTCCTGCAGCTGCTTTATTATAACACACCAACTCATCATTTCATCTCTCTATTCATTTCTAAAGGCAGCAGAGAAACTAACACATCATTTAAATCATATTAATTCATTTCCATTTCTTACCCGTGTTTGTCTTCGTTTCAACCTTGAAAAACTCTTTTTTTTTCTGACATTTTGACGTCTTTTTTGTTTTTGCTTTTTCCAACGTTTTACATTTTTAACTTTTTCTTCTTCATATTTTCAGCTTATTTCTACGTCCCATATTTTCTGATATGAAACTTTAAAACGGGCCGATGTGACCCGAAGTCAACACGAGGGTTACTCTGTTGATGTTGGAAGTTATTTTCCCAGAATGCATTGCTCAGAGGAAATACAGGAGCAAACAACAAAATACGTCAAATATTAAATCTTTAGAGAAACATGAAAACATATTCCATCATAATAATAAAACATGACTATATTAATATAGTAAGGTTACCAGTAAAGACTAGAAGAAGAAGTGTACCCCCCCCCCCAAACAAAAACTAACAAACACACAAAATTGATATACTATATATAGTGTATATTTATTTAAGTTCTGATAACGTATACTCTCATATTTTGTGCAGAATTGTGTTCATTGTCTTTTGGTTGTTGGAGGAGGAGACATATATATATATATATATATATATATATATATATATATATATATATATATATATATATATATATAAATGTGCCAAGAATATTTACAATCGCATATATGAAAAATGTAACAAGAGCAGAGAGCAACAATAATTTCAAATATTAAGAATAATGTACAAATAATATATAGAATAAATATCCTAAATAGCACAAACCCTTCATCACACAAATGTGAAAACAGAGAATCTAATTATCTAATGATCTATTATCTATCTAATCTAATTATCTAATTATCTATTATCTATCTAATCTAATTATCTAATGATCTATTATCTATCTAATCTAATTATCTATCTAATCTAATTATCTAATGATCTATTATCTATCTAATCTAATTATCTAATGATCTATTATCTATCTAATCTAATTATCTAATGATCTATTATCTATCTAATCTAATTATCTAATTATCTATTATCTATCTAATCTAATTATCTAATGATCTATTATCTATCTAATCTAATTATCTATCTAATCTAATTATCTAATGATCTATTATCTATCTAATCTAATTGTCTATCCAATCTAATTATCTAATGATCTATTATCTATCTAATCTAATTATCTAATGATCTATTATCTATATAATCTAATTATCTATCTAATCTAATGATCTAATGATCTATTATCTATCTAATCTAATTATCTAATGATCTATTATCTATCTAATCTAATTATCTAATGATCTATTATCTATATAATCTAATTATCTAATTATCTAATGATCTATTATCTATATAATCTAATTATCTAATGATCTATTATCTATCTAATCTAATTATCTAATGATCTATTATCTATATAATCTAATTATCTAATGATCTATTATCTATATAATCTAATTATCTATTATCTATTATCTATTATCTATCTAATCTAATTATCTAATGATCTATTATCTATCTAATCTAATTATCTAATGATCTATTATCTATCTAATCTAATTATCTAATGATCTATTATCTATATAATCTAATTATCTAATTATCTAATGATCTATTATCTATATAATCTAATTATCTAATGATCTATTATCTATCTAATCTAATTATCTAATGATCTAATGATCTATTATCTATATAATCTAATTATCTAATGATCTATTATCTATATAATCTAATTATCTAATGATCTATTATCTATATAATCTAATTATCTAATGATCTATAATCTATATAATCTAATGATCTATTATCTATCTAATCTAATTATCTAATGATCTATTATCTATATAATCTAATTATCTAATGATCTATTATCTATCTAATCTAATTATGACCTATAGCACTAAGAACAGAAAACTCAAACTCAAACTATAACCTGACCCCTCTGGCCTTCCTTGATGCTAAATCATCAATGATGTCATCGTATGAACTCTGCTCCCCTATTGGGTGATGTCATCGTATGAACTAATGGTACGTTCATGCCACCTGGGAATATCAGGGACCGCCCCCGTGATTACGACTACCAGCGTTCACATGGTTAGGATGGTCGGGATGCGTGTTCTTCTTCTTCTTTTATATTGCCGTTTGGCATACCATCTTGTTGCATGGCTGCCACCAGCTGTTGGTCGTAGCCGAGAGGGTCAGGTGGTGAAAACATGGAGGACACCATAATCTGCTGCTGTTTTCTTATGAGCATCCAAACAGCACATGGTCAGGTGTTAGTTATCAGCAGGACAACCAACGGGAAAGGTCACGGATAAGCTGTTGGGTGTTTCTTTTATACATGGGCCTATTTATGAATAATTTGAAACATGTTATGTCTGAGTATGTTTCTCAGCAGAGGCGTTCCTGGGACATGTTGACCTCAGCTATCACCTGATCAACTGGAGTTTTGTGAAAGCTCCTCTCTGTGGAGCCTCGGTGACTGGCAGAGGAAGGGCAATCCTCATTTGACGGCAGAAACCAGCCGAGCCGTGATTATAATAGTTCCTGGATGACCTGGGGGGCCAGCTGCTCGCGGGTCTGTTGTTGATCTAAAATGAAGATTCATCAGCTGCAGATTATTTCTCACGTAGAAAGTTTTCAGAAACACATTTCACTGAACAGTTAGTAGTAAAATCAGAGAACGTTTCCAAACGAGCCGCCATGTTGGTGTGGTTGTAATCCGGGAGCAGGGAAGCGTTCGTCCAATCAGCTGCAGGAGCTGTTGTAGGAGGGCGGAGCCTGTCTTCATGCTGGTCATTGGCCAGTGAAGAGAAACTGCTAACGGCTGAGAGAGTCCAACGCTGGGAAGAAGAGCAACAACGTAGACACGAACCGCCAGCTACAAAAACAATCAACATCACAAACAGGAGCAGCAGATATCCCTTTTTAAAAAGAATTCAAAAAGATAGCTTCCTCTTAATCGACTACTGATCTTAACAGCTGTGTCTAATCTGTGTTCCTGTTTACTTTGTCTTTAGTTGCTAATCTCTCTGCTTCTGGTCTGGGTTTGATTTTAAGTTCTGTTGTCTTTCTTTTAGTTTCTTTGTCTTAGCATCGAGGCCAGGGGACTCCAGGTGGCTCATTGTTCATTTAACCCAAGTTTAATCATGCATTCTATTAACTAACTCTGTAAATAATGTCATTATTATGTCATCATTGTCATAGATAGGTGTGAGGTTATATTCCAGACAGCTGTAGTGTCAGTGTGACCAGCTGAGAGGCTCCATGATGCTGATGAACCAGCAGGGGGCGCTACAGCTCCTCCTCTCTCTGCTGCTCTTCAACATCAGCATCCTGCTGCCTAGCAACACATGACCCACCAGCAGCTGGGTTCTGATTGGCTGAGCTGACTGTAACATCAGATAAAGAGGCTCACACAAATAGTTCTTCATGTTTTAGGTAAAGGAGCTTTTTATTGATTTGAATACATTCTTATGAGCAGATTAAGAAAAGATAGAATATTTTATTAAAACTGTTAACAGCATAAATAATGAAGAGTATTATATTTTAACGTCTCATCTTCACTGATGGAGCCACTGTTTGACTTCCTCATACAACCGCAGAATCAAAGATGAAATAAAAGATGATTCTTTATGAGGTCATATTCCCTAACGTAGCTCCTGATGGACGTTCTCTACTGACTCCTCCATCAGACACACAGACCGACTCTGTTCCTGGACCAGGACTGGGTTTGGTGCTCCCTCCTCTCCACCTTAGACTAGGAAGATGTTATTAACATGAAGACTATCGGCCCTCTGGATGGAAACATCCTGTTACTGACCACTGAGCTTTCAGTCTGGTTGTTCTTTATATCAAACTCTCCATGCTGCTGTCTGGGCCAGGACTCTCTTTTAAAGAGACTCTGAATCTCACCAGACTATCCCAGGTGCTTATTAATAATCATGTATGAGTTGAGTTATTAAAGGGGGAGGAGTCGGAGTCCCTGAGACACCTGAGCAGGTTTAACTACAGTGAAGGTACCGTGATGAACCTGTAGGGGCGCCAGAGATCCTTCTGTCTCTCAGCTGTTCAACATCAGACTGCTGCTCCTGGTAACTGATGACCCATCAGCAGCTCTGTTTCTGATTGGCTGCTGAAGGAACTGAACAGGAAGTGAAAGTAAAGAGTCGGGACTTTCCAGAGACGCTGCGTTCAGGTGACTACAGGTCAACAGAGACCACAGGAACTAAACAACAAACTGCTGAACACAGACGCTGATCAGACTCACATGCTCATGCTCATACCAACACACACACACACACACACACACACACACACACACACACACACACACACACACACACACACACACACACACACACACACACACACACACACACACACACACACACACACACACACACACACACACCACCCTGTCTAGTGCTAGGACTGCTGCTGTTATCTCTTCTTGTGTTGATGAAGTGTAAATCTCACTGTGTCTGGCAGTGAGAAACAAACATGATGATGTTCATTAGTCAGTTATCCTGTTATATATATATATATATATATATATATATATATATATATATATATATATATATATTATATCCTGTTATATATATATATATATATATATATATATATATATATATATATATATATATATATATATATATAACAGGATATAATATATATATATATATATATATATATATATATATATATATATATATATTTATATATATATATATGTATATATATATATATATATATATATATATATATATATATATATATATATATATATATATATATATATAAATAGATATAAGTTCCATTGAGCATCAGAGACTTTATGTCTGCAGGTAACTGAGATAAATACATCAGTGTGTCGTCAGCTTAAAGAAATATTAATAATTATTTGTTAATGACGTCACGGCGTCCTCCACAGACGCTGAGCGGTTCATTTCTGATCTGCTGCTCCATTATGACCAGTGTTGGGGAAGTTACTTTTAAAAAGTAGTGTTTGCTCGTTACTCGTTACTTCTTAAAAAAGTAATCTGTAACTTTACTTAGTTACCCCCTCTGGAAAGTAACTTTTTACTTTACTCGTTACTTTCACGTTACCTTTAAAGCAGGCGTCTCTGGCAGAGACTGGAGTTAATTATACTAAAACTACCTTTGACCATGAAGCCGATCTCTGGTTATCAGTGAAGTGTCTGAACTCCTGCAGGCTGGATTCTCTCCTCACAGAGGCCCTCATTCACCAACCTAACGTAGAAACCAGCTCAGATATTATAACACTGGCCCTCATTTACCAACCTAACGTAGAAACCAGCTCAGATATTCTAACACTGGTCTTCATTTACCAACCTAACGTAGAAACCAGCTCAGATATTATAACACTGGCCCTCATTTACCAACCTAACGTAGAAACCAGCTCAGATATTATAACACTGGCCCTCATTTACCAACCTAACGTAGAAACCAGCTCAGATATTATAACACTGGTCTTCATTTACCAACCTAACGTAGAAACCAGCTCAGATATTATAACACTGGCCCTCATTTACCAACCTAACGTAGAAACCAGCTCAGATATTATAACACTGGTCTTCATTTACCAACCTAACGTAGAAACCAGCTCAGATATTATAACACTGGCCCTCATTTACCAACCTAACGTAGAAACCAGCTCAGATATTATAACACTGGTCTTCATTTACCAACCTAACGTAGAAACCAGCTCAGATATTATAACACTGGTCTTCATTTACCAACCTAACGTAGAAACCAGCTCAGATATTATAACACTGGTCTTCATTTACCAACCTAACGTAGAAACCAGCTCAGATATTATAACACTGGTCTTCATTTACCAACCTAACGTAGAAACCAGCACAGATATTATAACACTGGTCTTCATTTACCAACCTAACGTAGAAACCAGCTCAGATATTATAACACTGGTCTTCATTTACCAACCTAACGTAGAAACCAGCTCAGATATTATAACACTGGTCTTCATTTACCAACCTAACGTAGAAACCAGCTCAGATATTATAACACTGGTCTTCATTTACCAACCTAACGTAGAAACCAGCTCAGATATTATAACACTGGTCTTCATTTACCAACCTAACGTAGAAACCAGCTCAGATATGAGCGCAGATATCCTCTTACGACAGGCTCCACGTGTGATTCATGAAACGTTCGTATCAGACCAATCAGAGCGTAAGGATGGTCGTACGTTGATAAATGCAGCGGCTGGAAACGGTCGTAATTTAAATATCACGCCCAAATATATTCTGGGATTTGAGGCCTCACCCCTATAATTTAGGACATGGCGAGACGTAACCCGGCTGAGAAGCGGCACCTCTCAGAGGTGGAGATTGTAACCCTGAGATCTCAGGGTCACTTGCACTAACGTGTGTAGATTTGTCAGCCTGAAAGCTGTTATTAAAGGCTGATGGAAGAACGGGGAATGGAAAGAGATCACTGATGCAGTCAGCAGTGCTGCCGTGGTAAATCTGACTCCAGCTGAAGTTTATTTAATTCATCCATCCCTGCCATAGTAATATACAGGCTGATATTACAATCTCTTAGGCCTACATGGTTCACCTATATTTAAATAAACACACAGCAGCGGAGTTTATGCCGTGTCTTTAATTTTACTCGTGTTTTTTTCACGAGTCAGAGTCAGGCAACCGTGAGCGCTCCACCGTGGCCCGTGTGCGTACATATAGAGGTCTTCTAAAAGAGCCAGATCTGCCGTTGCTGATAAGTGATCAACTGATGACTTCTCCTTATCCTGTTAACCTGACTATATGCTGCACCGTAAGGCCACACTGACTCCAGAACACGAGTTCAGACCAGACGAGAGATTTTATCGCAGCCTACGCTCACGTTCAAATTGATAAAAGCCGAGCTTTGCGTAGGAATCGGTGTACGCCTGTGCTACGCCTGGTTTAGGTCCTACGCACGTTTCACAAATGAGGGCCAGAGGGACGGCTGAGTCCTTATGAACCAGTCCAGCGCGGGTTGAATGCCCATCAGCAGGTCATCGGCGTTACACGGTGTTAGTGTATACTATGTAATGTCTGTATCGACTTGTACCGGTCGTGCAGCCATGATGGTCCGTGCATTGTCGTAGACACATGCAGCCTCTTTTCTGGAAGTCCTTGCGTGTCCGTGCGACCGACACAAGTCCCCAGCGGTCCGCTGCATGATTGTATGAGGCCATCTCCACCGCGTCCATCTGGGAGGTTGTCAGCTGTTTGTAGGACGGCCGATTTAACCACCAGTCCTCGGAGATGTAGAGGCATGTGTCACGTAGCTCTCCGCTCAGAGCGCCGTCCAGCAAAAAGCCACGAAGCTTAGAACGCTCTCAGAAGTTAGCTTTGGCTGCTTCTCTCTTGCCGTGATTGCTCTGCTACCAGCCTCTGTCACGTCCTACTGTCGATGGTCACGGCCGTGTGGAGCTTGTGAGAAGGCAAGGAAACTATGTTTCGTTACGTAGCGCGTTAACTTAAAAAGTAGTTCTGTTACTGTAACACTGATTATGACCATCCAGACCTCTCAGCTGGTCTGGGTCAGATTCTTCTTCCTGTCTCTAAAGTCAGTTCAGTTTCTCTGCTCCACGTGCTGTATCTGGAACTATCTGCAGGTCTCACTTCTTTTAAATCAAGTCTGGAGACTTCTCTAATAATAATAAAAATGAATTGAATTTATATATTGTTTTTCACAAACTCAAAATCACTTTACAGGGCAAAACTAAACTAAACAAGATTCAGGCACAGATGAAAAGGGAGGGGGCGGGGGGGGGTAGGCAGAGGTGAAGAGATGGGTCTGGAGGCTGGAAGATGGAGAGGGACTCAGAGCTGCAGATCTCCTGGGGGGGGAGTCCCAGAGCCTGGGAGCTGCTCTGGAGAAGCCTCTGAGGTTGGACTCATGGATGCAACTGTTTCTGTTTGCTGCTGCCTTCCTTCCAATAGTTTCTTACACTCCACCCTGTCTCTTCATTCTTTATTAGTTTGATACCAGTATCATTCTCTGTTATCTGTTTATATATTCTCTTTATCAGATGTTATTAATTGTTTGTAACGGCTCTTTAATGTTTTATGTTTTAATTGTCCTGCTGCTGCCTTGAGTCCTCCATCACTGCAGGTGGATGTGCAATGCATGCTGGGATATTTCAATACTAAGCCATGAGGAAGGTGAATCAGACTGATGATGGAGGTCTGCAGGGGTCAAAGGTCACCTCATGACTCCACCTGGAGTCTAAACCTGCAGCTCCCAGCCTGTAGAAAGGTGATTAGCTGTAATGTATTAACTGAAGAGGTCTGTCTGTGGTCAGTGATATAGAAATACACTTTATAACTAACTACCCTCCTCTCTCTCTCTGCTCCTGGTAACTGATGACTCATCAGCAGCTCTGCTTCTGATTGGCTGCTGTCCTGGAAGTGAAAGTAAAGAGTCGGGACTTTCCAGACGCTGCTGTGTTCAGGAGCTGCAGGAAATCTCAGTGTCTTCATAATACCTGAGTGTTACAGCTGATCCTCAGTGTCAGAGGAGGAGGTGGTAAAGTCCTGGTTTTACAGAGACCCCTGAAGGCATCGTGTGGTCCGACTGGTTTTGGTGGTGAAGAGAGAACGAGGAAACAGTTCACACACACACCCAGACTCAGAGATCAAGTTGTTATGTTTCTTTATACTGCTGGTTAATTATAACACACACACACACACACACACACACACACACACACACACACAGACACACACACACACACACACACACACACACACACACACACACACACACACACACACACACACACACAGACTCAGAGATCAAGTTGTTATGTTTCTTTATACTGCTGGTTAATTATAACACACTCACACACACACACACACACACACAGAGACACACACACACACACACAGACACACACACACACACACACAGACACACACACACACACACACACACACACACACACAGAGACACACACACACACACACACACACAGAGACACACACACACACACAGACACACACACACACACAGACACACACACACACACACACACACACACACAGAGACACACACACACACACACACACACACACACACACACACACACACAGACACACACACACACACACACACACACACAGAGACACACACACACACACACACACACACACAGACACACACACACACACACACACACACACACACACAGACAGACAGACACACACACAGACACAGACACACACACACACACACACACACACATCAAACTCATCATGTCATCTCTCTATTCATTTCTAAAGGCAGCAGATAATGTAAATAATATATTTATTATTTATATATTAATCTGTTGATGTTGGAAATGATTTTCCCAGAATGCATTGCTCAGAGGAAATACAGGAGCATACAACAAAATATGTCAAATATTAAATCTTTAGAGAAACATGGAAACATATTCCATCATAATAATAAAACATGAATATATTAATATATTACCGTCATCTAGAGAGGTACATGAGGTAACTGCTAGTACTGCTGTAGAGTTCAGTCATCTAGAGAGGTGTTTACGTTCCTGAGGTCAAAGTTGAAATACTTTGAGCTTCAAAAGCATCTCTCAGCATCAGTTCTGAGGGGTGTGAGACGTTAAGGGAAGCTGTTCCTCTGTCTCCACCGCCCCCCCCCCCCCCCCAGGGGAAAACAGCAAGCGCCCTTCAGCGTGTTTGTAGAACGTAGCGGGGAGAGCAGCAGCTACACGGGGTTTGAAGATGACGTAGCACTAAGAGCGACTACGGTAGCGAGTACTATGAAAGGCAGAAATCCACATAGGGAGGTTGGTTGGGGGGGTGGATGGATCAAACACAGGAATCACCCAGGAGACCGGGGATCGTGTCCCGCCTGTCACGTTTACTAAACCCAACTGTCTGTCCTGCGTGTCACCGAAATGTAAGCCCATCCACGACCTTTTCCTTCGCCTAACTGCATCAAAAGGGACACCAATAGTCCCGACAAAGCGCGTTTAGATAAAGCACGTTTAGATCTGCCAACAACGCCAAAGGCACCTGACCAAGCGTCCGTATTTTACGCGATGGGAGAACCTGTTGGCACGGGGACGGCAGAGAGACGTCACCTCTGCAGCATGCTCTGCTACCTGTTCAGTTAACAGGGACAGCAATAGAGATAAAGAGGTTGGAACTGTGGTTACTTATCAAACCCCACGCAGACAACGCTCGCTTATATATAATATAATATAATATATATAATATAATGATGCTCTGAGACACGCTGTACCACGTTCTCCAGTAACAAAGACACAAAGACAACAATTTAAAACTAATACATGTAGTGAAGGTCATGGGAGCTACTGGCCACTGCACCTACAAACACCAGCCAGCGGGGTCCTAACGTTAGGTTACTCACACACAAGCTCCTGAATACATTTAACAGCTCACACACATCTGTTCTTAGGGAGTGACACTCTGGCTCTGTGGAGCCCTGAACAGACCTGAGACCAGGGGGGTATCAGGTCTGAGTTGTGGGACTCTAACAACAGGAAGCTGTCCTGAACAGACCTGAGACCAGGGTGGTAT
>CM042336.1:26029028-26156528 GCA_023566125.1 Zingel zingel
AGATACAATCAGCTCATTAACCAATCACTGACTCTGTCTCCAGATGTGGAGGTTAATAGTTCTCTGTATTTCTGTCTCCAGATGTGGAGGTTAATATTTCTGTATTTCTGTCCCCAGATGTGGAGGTTAATATTTCTGTATTTCTGTCTCCAGATGTGGAGGTTAATATTTCTGTATTTCTGTCTCCAGATGTGGAGGTTAATATTTCTGTATTTCTGTCTCCAGATGTGGAGGTTAACATTTCTGTCTCCAGATGTGGAGGTTAATATTTCTCTGTGTTTCTCTCTCCAGATGTGGAGGTTAATATTTCCATGTTTCTGTCTCCAGATGTGGAGGTTAATATTTCTGTATTTCTGTCTCCAGATGTGGAGGTTAATATTTCTGTATTTCTGTCCCCAGATGTGGAGATTAATATTTCTGTATTTCTGTCTCCAGATGTGGAGGTTAATATTTCCATGTTTCTGTCTCCAGATGTGGAGGTTAATATTTCTGTGTTTCTGTCTCCAGATGTGGAGATTAATATTTCTGTATTTCTGTCTCCAGATGTGGAGGTTAATATTTCTGTATTTCTGTCTCCAGATGTGGAGGTTAACATTTCTGTCTCCAGATGTGGAGGTTAATATTTCTGTATTTCTGTCTCCAGATGTGGAGGTTAATATTTCTGTATTTCTGTCCCCAGATGTGGAGATTAATATTTCTGTATTTCTGTCTCCAGATGTGGAGGTTAATATTTCCATGTTTCTGTCTCCAGATGTGGAGGTTAATATTTCTGTGTTTCTGTCTCCAGATGTGGAGATTAATATTTCTGTATTTCTGTCTCCAGATGTGGAGGTTAATATTTCTGTATTTCTGTCTCCAGATGTGGAGGTTAATATTTCCATGTTTCTGTCTCCAGATGTGGAGGTTAATATTTCTGTATTTCTGTCTCCAGATGTGGAGGTTAATATTTCTCTGTATTTCTGTCTCCAGATGTGGAGGTTAATATTTCTCTGTATTTCTGTCTCCAGATGTGGAGGTTAATATTTGTGTATTTCTGTCTCCAGATGTGGAGGTTAATATTTCTGTATTTCTGTCTCCAGATGTGGAGGTTAATATTTCTCTGTATTTCTGTCTCCAGATGTGGAGGTTAATATTTCTGTATTTCTGTCTCCAGATGTGGAGGTTAATATTTCTGTATTTCTGTCTCCAGATGTGGAGGTTAATATTTCTGTATTTCTGTCTCCAGATGTGGAGGTTAATATTTCTCTGTATTTCTGTCTCCAGATGTGGAGGTTAATATTTCTGTATTTCTGTCTCCAGATGTGGAGGTTAATATTTCTCTGTATTTCTGTCTCCAGATGTGGAGGTTAATATTTCTGTATTTCTGTCTCCAGATGTGGAGGTTAATATGTCTCTGTATTTCTGTCTACAGATGTGGAGGTTAATATTTCTCTGTATTTCTGTCTCCAGATGTGGAGGTTAATATTTCTGTATTTCTGTCTCCAGATGTGGAGGTTAATATTTCTGTATTTCTGTCTCCAGATGTGGAGGTTAATATTTCTGTATTTCTGTCTCCAGATGTGGAGGTTAATATTTCTGTATTTCTGTCTCCAGATGTGGAGGTTAATATTTCTCTGTATTTCTGTCTCCAGATGTGGAGGTTAATATTTCTCTGTATTTCTGTCTCCAGATGTGGAGATTAATATCTCTGTATTTCTGTCTCCAGATGTGGAGGTTAATATTTCTCTGTATTTCTGTCTCCAGATGTGGAGGTTAATATTTCTGTATTTCTGTCTCCAGATGTGGAGGTTAATATTTCTCTGTATTTCTGTCTCCAGATGTGGAGGTTAATATTTCTGTATTTCTGTCTCCAGATGTGGAGAAGACCCAGCCTGGGATTGGACCTGCAGTGTTCTGTGGACTGGGTCTGACTGTCGGTCTGCTCGGTGTGGCTGCTGGAACCTTCTTCCTCATCAAAGGAAACGAGTGCAGCTGATTGGTCGGGACTGATGATGATGTCATTAGGGTTATGTAGAGCAGATGTGGTACAGATGTGCGGAGCTTAACTCAACTTGTTTCTTTCTGCTTCATAGAGATATTAAATATATCTGAATGTTATTAACAGCTTCTACACAAACTGATGTTCTCTGCAGGAAGTTCATATTCTAAACTAATGATCTGTGTTGCTGTGTTTGTAATTGTATGAAGATATTATCACATGATGTAATGTGTCTTAACTGATTTGATCCATGAATGTAAATCAATATGAATAAAGGTGAAGTGTGTGTAACATGAGTGTGTCCTGTGTGTTGTTATGACTCTTAGCTGGGTCTTCTGGATGCTGGCTAAAAATTATATATTTCTTAACCCTTCACTCAAGTGGCCCTTGGCGTTTGCCAGGCCGCCATTTTAAATAAGAATCTGTTCTTGTCTATTGTGGATCACCACATTACTTAAATAAATGCACATAAATACATTTAGCCAGACATATCAGGTTATCTCACTGTTTTTACATACTTTAATCAGTCAAATACTGTGTTATGCCTTCACATTCAAAGCTTCAGGGGGGAAAAGCGCGTTCATTTAAAGTTAAATATTTTAGCTAGCAAAGCAACTAACTGACAGCCCGTTGGCTAGTAAGTTAGCTAGCTAGCTAACTTGCGAATCACCTGGCTAGCTTGAAACTAGCTGGCAAATTAGCCTGGTGAACTCAATAAACATGACCATATGCCCATGGGCATTATGAACTTGTTTAATTAATTCAGTAATATAATTCAGACCAAACGGATAAGCTGTAGCTAGGCTAACCGTGCTTCCATGATAACGGCTAAATGGCTAACGTTAGCCGTGCTTCCATGATAACGGCTAAATGGCTAACGTTAGCCGTGCTTCCATGATAACGGCTAAATGGCTAACGTTAGCCCTGCTTCCATGATAACGGCTAAATGGCTAACGTTAGCCGTGCTTCCATGATAACGGCTAAATGGCTAACGTTAGCTACGTTGTTAGCCAAACCAACCAACTAGCCTCGACATATAAAGATACTACTTTAATAGGTAACGCAACACAGCCAATGTGAATTAGTTAGACATGTAGCTAGTGTTCACAATCCTTTTATTACTTATGTGCCTCGCTGGGCGACCAGGCAGGGTCTCTGCTGTGACCAGCGCTCGGTGTGGTGATGATGTGATGACGTTCGAAGCACAAACAAGGGTGCACATATATACATTTAAACAAACTTACTCCAGTACTGTACTCCAATGTAACTGAGTACTTGTACTCCAGTCCACATGTTGAGGTACTTGTACTTTACTTGAGTCTTTTCTTTTCATGCCACTTTCTACTTCTACTCCTTTAGTTACTAGTTACTTTAGTTACTAGTTACTTTAGTTACTTCGCTACATTCATCTGTTCCAGCTTTAGTTACTAGTTACTTTAGTTACTTCGCTACATTCATCTGTTCCAGCTTTAGTTACTAGTTACTTTAGTTACTCCACTACATTCATCTGTTCCAGCTTTAGTTACTAGTTACTTTAGTTACTCCACTACATTCATCTGTTCCAGCTTTAGTTACTAGTTACTTTAGTTACTCCGCTACATTCATCTGTTCCAGCTTTAGTTACTAGTTACTTTAGTTACTCCGCTACATTCATCTGTTACAGCTTTAGTTACTCGTTACTTTAGTTACTCCGCTACATTCATCTGTTACAGCTTTAGTTACTAGTTACTTTAGTTACTCCTTTACCTTCATTTGTTACGGCTTTAGTTACTAGTTACTTCAGTTACTCCTTTACCTTCATCTGTTCCAGCTTTAGTTACTCGTTACTTTAGTTACTCCACTACATTCATCTGTTCCAGCTTTAGTTACTCGTTACTTTAGTTACTCCACTACATTCATCTGTTCCAGCTTTAGTTACTAGTTACTTTAGTTACTCCACTACATTCATCTTTCCAGCTTTAGTTACTAGTTACTTTAGTTAATCCACTACATTCATCTTTCCAGCTTTAGTTACTAGTTACTTTAGTTACTCCGCTACATTCATCTGTTCCAGCTTTAGTTACTAGTTACTTTAGTTACTCCACTACATTCATCTGTTCCAGCTTTAGTTACTCGTTACTTTAGTTACTCCACTACATTCATCTGTTACAGCTTTAGTTACTAGTTACTTTAGTTACTCCGCTACATTCATCTGTTCCAGCTTTAGTTACTAGTTACTTTAGTTACTCCACTATATTAATATGTTACAGCTTTAGTTACTAGTTACTTTAGTTACTCCACTACATTCATCTGTTCCAGCTTTAGTTACTAGTTACTTTAGTTACTCCGCTACATTCATGTTACAGCTTTAGTTACTAATTACTTTAGTTACTAGTTACTTTAGTTACTCCGCTACATTCATCTGTTCCAGCTTTAGTTACTAATTACTTTAGTTACTAGTTACTTTAGTTACTCCGCTACATTCATCTGTTCCAGCTTTAGTTACTAGTTACTTTAGTTACTCCACTATATTAATCTGTTACAGCTTTAGTTACTAGTTACTTTAGTTACTCCACTACATTCATCTGTTCCAGCTTTAGTTACTAGTTACTTTAGTTACTCCACTACATTCATCTGTTCCAGCTTTAGTTACTAGTTACTTTAGTTACTCCGCTACATTCATCTGTTCCAGCTTTAGTTACTAGTTACTTTAGTTACTCCACTACATTCATCTGTTCCAGCTTTAGTTACTAGTTACTTTAGTTACTCCGCTACATTCATCTGTTCCAGCTTTAGTTACTAGTTACTTTAGTTACTCCGCTACATTCATCTGTTACAGCTTTAGTTACTCGTTACTTTAGTTACTCCGCTACATTCATCTGTTACAGCTTTAATTACTAGTTACTTTAGTTACTCCTTTACCTTCATTTGTTACGGCTTTAGTTACTAGTTACTTCAGTTACTCCTTTACCTTCATCTGTTCCAGCTTTAGTTACTCGTTACTTTAGTTACTCCACTACATTCATCTGTTCCAGCTTTAGTTACTCGTTACTTTAGTTACTCCACTACATTCATCTGTTCCAGCTTTAGTTACTAGTTACTTTAGTTACTCCACTACATTCATCTTTCCAGCTTTAGTTACTAGTTACTTTAGTTAATCCACTACATTCATCTTTCCAGCTTTAGTTACTAGTTACTTTAGTTACTCCGCTACATTCATCTGTTCCAGCTTTAGTTACTAGTTACTTTAGTTACTCCACTACATTCATCTGTTACAGCTTTAGTTACTAGTTACTTTAGTTACTCCGCTACATTCATCTGTTCCAGCTTTAGTTACTAGTTACTTTAGTTACTCCACTATATTAATATGTTACAGCTTTAGTTACTAGTTACTTTAGTTACTCCACTACATTCATCTGTTCCAGCTTTAGTTACTAGTTACTTTAGTTACTCCGCTACATTCATGTTACAGCTTTAGTTACTAATTACTTTAGTTACTAGTTACTTTAGTTACTCCGCTACATTCATCTGTTCCAGCTTTAGTTACTAATTACTTTAGTTACTAGTTACTTTAGTTACTCCGCTACATTCATCTGTTCCAGCTTTAGTTACTAGTTACTTTAGTTACTCCACTATATTAATCTGTTACAGCTTTAGTTACTAGTTACTTTAGTTACTCCACTACATTCATCTGTTCCAGCTTTAGTTACTAGTTACTTTAGTTACTCCACTACATTCATCTGTTCCAGCTTTAGTTACTAGTTACTTTAGTTACTCCACTACATTCATCTGTTCCAGCTTTAGTTACTAGTTACTTTAGTTACTCCGCTACATTCATCTGTTACAGCTTTAGTTGCTAGTTACTTTAGTTACTCCACTACATTCATCTGCTCTAGCTTTAGTTACTAGTTACTTTAGTTACTCCACTACATTCATCTGTTACAGCTTTAGTTACCAGTTACTTTAGTTACTCCACTACATTCATCTGTTCCAGCTTTAGTTACTAGTTACTTTAGTTACTCCACTACATTCATCTGTTCCAGCTTTAGTTACTAGTTACTTTAGTTACTCCACTACATTCATCTGTTCCAGCTTTAGTTACTAGTTACTTTAGTTACTCCACTACATTCATCTGTTCCAGCTTTAGTTACTAGTTACTTTAGTTACTCCGCTACATTGACCTGTTACAGCTTTAGTTACTAGTTACTTTAGTTACTCCGCTACATTCATGTTACAGCTTTAGTTACTAATTACTTTAGTTACTAGTTACTTTAGTTACTCCGCTACATTCATCTGTTCCAGCTTTAGTTACTAATTACTTTAGTTACTAGTTACTTTAGTTACTCCGCTACATTCATCTGTTCCAGCTTTAGTTACTAGTTACTTTAGTTACTCCACTATATTAATCTGTTACAGCTTTGGTTACTAGTTACTTTAGTTACTCCACTATATTAATCTGTTACAGCTTTGGTTACTAGTTACTTTAGTTACTCCGCTACATTCATCTGTTACAGCTTTAGTTGCTAGTTGCTTTAGTTACTCCACTACATTCATCTGCTCTAGCTTTAGTTACTAGTTACTTTAGTTACTCCACTACATTCATCTGTTACAGCTTTAGTTACTAGTTACTTTAGTTACTCCACTACATTCATCTGTTACAGCTTTAGTTACTAGTTACTTTAGTTACTCCGCTACATTCATCTGTTACAGCTTTAGTTACTAGTTACTTTAGTTACTCCACTACATTCATCTGTTACAGCTTTAGTTACTCGTTACTTTAGTTACTAGTTACTTTAGTTACTCCACTACATTCATCAGTTCCAGCTTTAGTTACTCGTTACTTTAGTTACTCCACTACATTCATCTGTTACAGCTTTAGTTACTCGTTACTTTAGTTACTAGTTACTTTAGTTACTCCACTACATTCATCAGTTCCAGCTTTAGTTACTAGTTACTTTAGTTACTCCGCTACATTCATCTGCTCTAGCTTTAGTTACTAGTTACTTTAGTTACTCCACTACATTCATCTGTTACAGCTTTAGTTACTAGTTACTTTAGTTACTCCACTACATTCATCTGTTCCAGCTTTAGTTACTAGTTACTTCAGTTACTCCTTTACCTTCATCTGTTCCAGCTTTAGTTACTCGTTACTTTAGTTACTCCACTACATTCATCTGTTCCAGCTTTAGTTACTCGTTACTTTAGTTACTCCACTACATTCATCTGTTCCAGCTTTAGTTACTAGTTACTTTAGTTACTCCACTACATTCATCTTTCCAGCTTTAGTTACTAGTTACTTTAGTTAATCCACTACATTCATCTTTCCAGCTTTAGTTACTAGTTACTTTAGTTACTCCGCTACATTCATCTGTTCCAGCTTTAGTTACTAGTTACTTTAGTTACTCCACTACATTCATCTGTTCCAGCTTTAGTTACTCGTTACTTTAGTTACTCCACTACATTCATCTGTTACAGCTTTAGTTACTAGTTACTTTAGTTACTCCGCTACATTCATCTGTTCCAGCTTTAGTTACTAGTTACTTTAGTTACTCCGCTACATTCATCTGTTCCAGCTTTAGTTACTAGTTACTTTAGTTACTCCACTACATTCATCTGTTCCAGCTTTAGTTACTAGTTACTTTAGTTACTCCACTACATTCATCTGTTACAGCTTTAGTTACTAGTTACTTTAGTTACTCCGCTCCATTCATCTGTTACAGCTTTAGTTACTAGTTACTTTAGTTACTCCGCTCCATTCATCTTTTACAGCTTTAGTTACTAGTTACTTTAGTTACTCCGCTCCATTCATCTGTTCCAGCTTTAGTTACTAGTTACTTTAGTTACTCCACTACATTCATCTGTTCCAGCTTTAGTTACTAGTTACTTTAGTTACTCCGCTACATTGACCTGTTACAGCTTTAGTTACTAGTTACTTTAGTTACTCCGCTACATTCATGTTACAGCTTTAGTTACTAATTACTTTAGTTACTAGTTACTTTAGTTACTCCGCTACATTCATCTGTTCCAGCTTTAGTTACTAATTACTTTAGTTACTAGTTACTTTAGTTACTCCGCTACATTCATCTGTTCCAGCTTTAGTTACTAGTTACTTTAGTTACTCCACTATATTAATCTGTTACAGCTTTAGTTACTAGTTACTTTAGTTACTCCACTACATTCATCTGTTCCAGCTTTAGTTACTAGTTACTTTAGTTACTCCACTACATTCATCTGTTCCAGCTTTAGTTACTAGTTACTTTAGTTACTCCACTACATTCATCTGTTCCAGCTTTAGTTACTAGTTACTTTAGTTACTCCGCTACATTCATCTGTTACAGCTTTAGTTGCTAGTTACTTTAGTTACTCCACTACATTCATCTGCTCTAGCTTTAGTTACTAGTTACTTTAGTTACTCCACTACATTCATCTGTTACAGCTTTAGTTACTAGTTACTTTAGTTACTCCACTACATTCATCTGTTACAGCTTTAGTTACTAGTTACTTTAGTTACTCCGCTACATTCATCTGTTAGAGCTTTAGTTACTTCAGTTACTCCGCTACTTTAGTTACTCCACTACATTCATCTGTTCCAGCTTTAGTTACTTTAGTTACTCCACTACATTCATCTGTTCCAGCTTTAGTTACTAGCTACTTTAGTTACTACACTACATTCATCTGTTCCAGCTTTAGTTACTAGTTACTTTAGTTACTCCGCTACATTAATCTGTTCCAGCTTTAGTTACTAGTTACTTTAGTTACTCCACTACATTCATCTGTTCCAGCTTTAGTTACTAGTTACTTTAGTTACTCCGCTACATTCATCTGTTACAGCTTTAGTTACTAGTTACTTTAGTTACTAGTTACTTTAGTTACTCCACTACATTCATCTGTTCCAGCTTTAGTTACTAGTTACTTTAGTTACTCCACTACATTCATCTGTTACAACCTTAGTTACTTCAGTTACTCCGCTACTTTAGTTACTCCACTACATTCACCTGTTACAGCTTTAGTTACTTTAGTTACTTTAGTTACTCCACTACATTCATCTGTTACAGCTTTAGTTACTAGTTACTTTAGTTACTCCGCTACATTCATCTGTTAGAGCTTTAGTTACTTCAGTTACTCCGCTACTTTAGTTACTCCACTACATTCATCTGTTCCAGCTTTAGTTACTAGTTACTTTAGTTACTCCACTACATTCATCTGTTCCAGCTTTAGAGTTACTTTAGTTACTCCGCTACATTCATCTGTTACAGCTTTAGTTGCTAGTTACTTTAGTTACTCCACTACATTCATCTGCTCTAGCTTTAGTTACTAGTTACTTTAGTTACTCCACTACATTCATCTGTTACAGCTTTAGTTACTAGTTACTTTAGTTACTCCACTACATTCATCTGTTACAGCTTTAGTTACTAGTTACTTTAGTTACTCCGCTACATTCATCTGTTAGAGCTTTAGTTACTTCAGTTACTCCGCTACTTTAGTTACTCCACTACATTCATCTGTTCCAGCTTTAGTTACTTTAGTTACTCCACTACATTCAACTGTTCCAGCTTTAGTTACTAGCTACTTTAGTTACTCCACTACATTCATCTGTTCCAGCTTTAGTTACTAGTTACTTTAGTTACTCCACTACATTCATCTGTTCCAGCTTTAGTTACTAGTTACTTTAGTTACTCCGCTACATTCATCTGTTACAGCTTTAGTTACTAGTTACTTTAGTTACTAGTTACTTTAGTTACTCCACTACATTCATCTGTTCCAGCTTTAGTTACTAGATACTTTAGTTACTCCACTACATTCATTTGTTACAGCTTTAGTTACTAGTTACTTTAGTTACTCCACTACATTCATCTGTTACAACCTTAGTTACTTCAGTTACTCCGCTACTTTAGTTACTCCACTACATTCACCTGTTACAGCTTTAGTTACTTTAGTTACTTTAGTTACTCCACTACATTCATCTGTTACAGCTTTAGTTACTAGTTACTTTAGTTACTCCGCTACATTCATCTGTTAGAGCTTTAGTTACTTCAGTTACTCCGCTACTTTAGTTACTCCACTACATTCATCTGTTCCAGCTTTAGTTACTAGTTACTTTAGTTACTCCACTACATTCATCTGTTCCAGCTTTAGTTACTAGTTACTTTAGTTACTCCGCTACATTCATCTGTTACAGCTTTAGTTACTAGTTACTTTAGTTAATAGTTACTTTAGTTACTCCACTACATTCATCTGTTCCAGCTTTAGTTACTAGTTACTTTAGTTACTCCGCTACATTCATCTGTTCCAGCTTTAGTTACTAGTTACTTTAGTTACTCCGCTACATTTATCTGTTACAGCTTTAGTTACTAGTTACTTTAGTTACTCCACTACATTCATCTGTTCCAGCTTTAGTTACTAGTTACTTTAGTTACTCCGCTACATTTATCTGTTACAGCTTTAGTTACTAGTTACTTTAGTTACTAGTTACTTTAGTTACTCCACTACATTCATCTGTTCCAGCTTTAGTTACTAGATACTTTAGTTACTCCACTACATTCATTTGTTACAGCTTTAGTTACTAGTTACTTTAGTTACTCCGCTACATTCATCTGTTAGAGCTTTAGTTACTTCAGTTACTCCGCTACTTTAGTTACTCCACTACATTCATCTGTTCCAGCTTTAGTTACTAGTTACTTTAGTTACTCCACTACATTCATCTGTTCCAGCTTTAGTTACTAGTTACTTTAGTTACTCCGCTACATTCATCTGTTCCAGCTTTAGTTACTAGTTACTTTAGTTACTCCACTACATTCATCTGTTCCAGCTTTAGTTACTAGTTACTTTAGTTACTCCACTACATTCATCTGTTCCAGCTTTAGTTACTTTAGTTACTCCACTACATTCATCTGTTCCAGCTTTAGTTATTAGTTACTTTAGTTACTCCACTACATTCATCAGTTCCAGCTTTAGATACTAGTTACTTTAGTTACTCCGCTCCATTCATCTGTTCCTACTTTAGTTACTAGTTACTTTAGTTACTCCATTACATTCATCTGTTCCAGCTTTAGTTACTAGTTAATAGTTACTTCAGTTACTCCACTACATTCACCTGTTACAGCTTTAGTTACTAGTTACTTTATTTACTCCACTACATTCATCTGTTAGAGCTTTAGTTACTAGTTACTTTAGTTACTCCACTACATTCATCTGTTACAGCTTTAGTTACTAGTTACTTTAGTTACTCCGCTACATTCATCTGTTACAGCTTTAGTTACTAGTTACTTTAGTTAATAGTTACTTTAGTTACTCCACTACATTCATCTGTTCCAGCTTTAGTTACTAGTTACTTTAGTTACTCCACTACATTCATCTGTTCCAGCTTTAGTTACTAGTTACTTTAGTTACTCCGCTACATTTATCTGTTACAGCTTTAGTTACTAGTTACTTTAGTTACTCCACTACATTCATCTGTTCCAGCTTTAGTAACTAGTTACTTTAGTTACTCCACTGCATTCATCTGTTACAGCTTTAGTTACTAGTTACTTTAGTTACTCCACTACATTCATCTGTTACAACTTTAGTTACTTCAGTTACTCCGCTACTTTAGTTACTCCACTACATTCATCTGTTCCAGCTTTAGTTACTAGTTACTTTAGTTACTCCGCTACATTCATGTTACAGCTTTAGTTACTAATTACTTTAGTTACTAGTTACTAGTTACTTTAGTTACTCCACTACATTCATCTGTTCCAGCTTTAGTTACTAGTTACTTTAGTTACTCCACTACATTCATCTGTTACAGCTTTAGTTACTAATTACTTTAGTTACTCCACTACATTCATCTGTTCCAGCTTTAGTTAATAGTTACTTTAGTTACTCCACTACATTCATCTGTTCCAGCTTTAGTTACTAGTTACTTTAGTTACTAGTTACTTTAGTTACTCCGCTACTTTAGTTACTCCACTACATTCACCTGTTACAGCTTTAGTTACTAGTTACTTTAGTTACTCCACTACATTCATCTGTTCCAGCTTTAGTTACTAGTTACTTTAGTTACTAGTTACTTTAGTTACTCCGCTACTTTAGTTACTCCACTACATTCACCTGTTACAGCTTTAGTTACTAGTTACTTTAGTTACTCCACTACATTCATCTGTTCCAGCTTTAGTTACTAGTTACTTTAGTTACTCCACTATATTCATCTGTTACAACTTTAGTTACTTCAGTTACTCCGCTACTTTAGTTACTCCACTACATTCATCTGTTCCAGCTTTAGTTACTAGTTACTTTAGTTACTCCGCTACATTGACCTGTAACAGCTTTAGTTACTAGTTACTTTAGTTACTCCGCTACATTCATGTTACAGCTTTAGTTACTAATTACTTTAGTTACTAGTTACTTTAGTTACTCCGCTACATTCATCTGTTCCAGCTGTAGCTACTAGTTACTTTAGTTACTCCGCTACATTCATGTTACAGCTTTAGTTACTAGTTACTTTATTTACTAGTTACTTTAGTTACTCCACTACATTCATCTGTTCCAGCTTTAGTTTCTAGTTACTTTAGTTACTCCACTACATTCACCTGTTACAGCTTTAGTTACTAGTTACTTTAGTTACTCCACTACATTCATCTGTTAGAGCTTTAGTTACTAGTTACTTTAGTTACTCCACTACATTCATCTGTTACAGCTTTAGTTACTAGTTACTTTAGTTACTCCGCTACATTCATCTGTTACAGCTTTAGTTACTAGTTACTTTAGTTACTAGTTACTTTAGTTACTCCACTACATTCATCTGTTCCAGCTTTAGTTACTAGTTACTTTAGTTACTCCACTACATTCATCTGTTCCAGCTTTAGTAACTAGTTACTTTAGTTACTCCACTGCATTCATCTGTTACAGCTTTAGTTACTAGTTACTTTAGTTACTCCACTACATTCATCTGTTCCAGCTTTAGTTATAAGTTACTTTAGTTACTCCACTACATTCATCAGTTCCAGCTTTAGATACTAGTTACTTTAGTTACTCCGCTCCATTCATCTGTTACAGCTTTAGTTACTAGTTACTAGTTACTTCAGTTACTCCACTACATTCACCTGTTCCAGCTTTAGTTACTAGTTACTAGTTACTTCAGTTACTCCACTACATTCATCTGTTACAGCTTTAGTTACTAGTTACTTTAGTTACTCCGCTACATTCATCTGTTACAGCTTTAGTTACTAGTTACTTTAGTTACTCCGCTACATTGACCTGTTACAGCTTTAGTTACTAGTTACTTTAGTTACTAGTTACTTTAGTTACTCCGCTACATTCATCTGTTCCAGCTTTAGTTACTAGTTACTTTAGTTACTCCGCTACATTGACCTGTTACAGCTTTAGTTACTAGTTACTTTAGTTACTAGTTACTTTAGTTACTCCGCTACATTCATCAGTTACAGCTTCAGTTACTAGTTACTTTAGTTACTCCGCTACATCTACCTGTTACAGCTTTAGTTACTAGTTACTTTAGTTACTCCACTACATTCATCTGTTCCAGCTTTAGTTATTAGTTTCTTTAGTTACTCCACTACATTCATCTGTTCCAGCTTTAGTTACTAGTTACTTTAGTTACTCCACTACATTCATCTGTTCCAGCTTTAGTTACTAGTTACTTTAGTTACTCCACTATATTCATCTGTTCCAGCTTTAGTTACTAGTTACTTTAGTTACTCTGCTACATTCATCTGTTACAGCTTTAGTTACTAGTTACTTTAGTTACTAGTTACTTTAGTTACTCCACTACATTCACCTGTTACAGCTTTAGTTACTAGTTACTCCACTACATTCATCTGTTACAGCTTTAGTTACTAGTTACTTTAGTTACTCCACTACCTTCATCTGTTACAGCTTTAGTTACTAGTTACTTTAGTTACTAGTTACTTTAGTTACTCCGCTACAATCATCTGTTCCAGCTTTAGTTACTAGTTACTTTAGTTACTAGTTACTTTAGTTACTCCACTACATTCATCTGTTCCAGCTTTAGTTACTAGTTACTTTCGTTACTCCGCTACATTCATCTGTTCCAGCTTTAGTTACTAGTTACTTTAGTTACTAGTTACTTTAGTTACTCCACTACATTCACCTGTTACAGCTTTAGTTACTAGTTACTCCACTACATTCATCTGTTACAGCTTTAGTTACTAGTTACTTTAGTTACTAGTTACTTTAGTTACTCCACTACATTCATCTGTTCCAGCTTTAGTTACTAGTTACTTTAGTTACTCCGCTACATTGACCTGTTACAGCTTTAGTTACTAGTTACTTTAGTTACTCCGCTACATTGACCTGTTACAGCTTTAGTTACTAGTTACTTTAGTTACTCCACTACATTCATCTGTTCCAGCTTTAGTTATTAGTTACTTTAGTTACTCCACTACATTCATCAGTTCCAGCTTTAGTTACTAGTTACTTTAGTTACTCCGCTCCATTCATCTGTTCCTGCTTTAGTTACTAGTTACTTTAGTTACTCCACTGCATTCATCTGTTCCAGCTTTAGTTACTAGTTACTTTAGTTACTCCACTACATTCATCTGTTAGAGCTTTAGTTACTAGTTACTTTTGTTACTCCACTACATTCATCTGTTACAGCTTTAGTTACTAGTTACTTTAGTTACTCCACTACATTCATCTGTTCCAGCTTTAGTTACTAGTTACTTTAGTTACTCCACTACATTCATCTGTTCCAGCTTTAGTTACTAGTTACTTTAGTTACTCCACTACATTCATCTGTTACAGCTTTAGTTACTAGTTACTTTAGTTACTCCACTACATTCATCTGTTACAACTTTAGTTACTTCAGTTACTCCGCTACTTTAGTTACTCCATACATTCATCTGTTCCAGCTTTAGTTACTAGTTACTTTAGTTACTCCGCTACATTCATGTTACAGCTTTAGTTACTAATTACTTTAGTTACTAGTTACTTTAGTTACTCCACTACATTCATCAGTTCCAGCTTTAGTTACTAGTTACTTTAGTTACTCCGCTCCATTCATCTGTTCCTGCTTTAGTTACTAGTTACTTTAGTTACTCCACTGCATTCATCTGTTCCAGCTTTAGTTACTAGTTACTTTAGTTACTCCACTACATTCATCTGTTAGAGCTTTAGTTACTAGTTACTTTTGTTACTCCACTACATTCATCTGTTACAGCTTTAGTTACTAGTTACTTTAGTTACTCCACTACATTCATCTGTTCCAGCTTTAGTTACTAGTTACTTTAGTTACTCCACTACATTCATCTGTTCCAGCTTTAGTTACTAGTTACTTTAGTTACTCCACTACATTCATCTGTTACAGCTTTAGTTACTAGTTACTTTAGTTACTCCACTACATTCATCTGTTACAACTTTAGTTACTTCAGTTACTCCGCTACTTTAGTTACTCCATACATTCATCTGTTACAACTTTAGTTACTTCAGTTACTCCGCTACTTTAGTTACTCCATACATTCATCTGTTCCAGCTTTAGTTACTAGTTACTTTAGTTACTCCGCAACATTCATGTTACAGCTTTAGTTACTAATTACTTTAGTTACTAGTTACTTTAGTTACTCCGCTACATTCATCTGTTCCAGCTGTAGCTACTAGTTACTTTAGTTACTCCGCTACATTGACCTGTTACAGCTTTAGTTACTAGTTACTTTAGTTACTAGTTACTTTAGTTACTCCGCTACATTCATCTGTTCCAGCTTTAGTTACTAGTTACTTTAGTTACTCCGCTACATTTATCTGTTACAGCTTTAGTTACTAGTTACTTTAGTTACTCCACTACATTCATCTGTTCCAGCTTTAGTAACTAGTTACTTTAGTTACTCCACTGCATTCATCTGTTACAGCTTTAGTTACTAGTTACTTTAGTTACTCCACTACATTCATCTGTTACAACTTTAGTTACTTCAGTTACTCCGCTACTTTAGTTACTCCACTACATTCATCTGTTCCAGCTTTAGTTACTAGTTACTTTAGTTACTCCGCTACATTCATGTTACAGCTTTAGTTACTAATTACTTTAGTTACTAGTTACTAGTTACTTTAGTTACTCCACTACATTCATCTGTTCCAGCTTTAGTTACTAGTTACTTTAGTTACTCCACTACATTCATCTGTTACAGCTTTAGTTACTAATTACTTTAGTTACTCCACTACATTCATCTGTTCCAGCTTTAGTTAATAGTTACTTTAGTTACTCCACTACATTCATCTGTTCCAGCTTTAGTTACTAGTTACTTTAGTTACTAGTTACTTTAGTTACTCCGCTACTTTAGTTACTCCACTACATTCACCTGTTACAGCTTTAGTTACTAGTTACTTTAGTTACTCCACTACATTCATCTGTTCCAGCTTTAGTTACTAGTTACTTTAGTTACTAGTTACTTTAGTTACTCCGCTACTTTAGTTACTCCACTACATTCACCTGTTACAGCTTTAGTTACTAGTTACTTTAGTTACTCCACTACATTCATCTGTTCCAGCTTTAGTTACTAGTTACTTTAGTTACTCCACTATATTCATCTGTTACAACTTTAGTTACTTCAGTTACTCCGCTACTTTAGTTACTCCACTACATTCATCTGTTCCAGCTTTAGTTACTAGTTACTTTAGTTACTCCGCTACATTGACCTGTAACAGCTTTAGTTACTAGTTACTTTAGTTACTCCGCTACATTCATGTTACAGCTTTAGTTACTAATTACTTTAGTTACTAGTTACTTTAGTTACTCCGCTACATTCATCTGTTCCAGCTGTAGCTACTAGTTACTTTAGTTACTCCGCTACATTCATGTTACAGCTTTAGTTACTAGTTACTTTATTTACTAGTTACTTTAGTTACTCCACTACATTCATCTGTTCCAGCTTTAGTTTCTAGTTACTTTAGTTACTCCACTACATTCACCTGTTACAGCTTTAGTTACTAGTTACTTTAGTTACTCCACTACATTCATCTGTTAGAGCTTTAGTTACTAGTTACTTTAGTTACTCCACTACATTCATCTGTTACAGCTTTAGTTACTAGTTACTTTAGTTACTCCGCTACATTCATCTGTTACAGCTTTAGTTACTAGTTACTTTAGTTACTAGTTACTTTAGTTACTCCACTACATTCATCTGTTCCAGCTTTAGTTACTAGTTACTTTAGTTACTCCACTACATTCATCTGTTCCAGCTTTAGTAACTAGTTACTTTAGTTACTCCACTGCATTCATCTGTTACAGCTTTAGTTACTAGTTACTTTAGTTACTCCACTACATTCATCTGTTCCAGCTTTAGTTATAAGTTACTTTAGTTACTCCACTACATTCATCAGTTCCAGCTTTAGATACTAGTTACTTTAGTTACTCCGCTCCATTCATCTGTTACAGCTTTAGTTACTAGTTACTAGTTACTTCAGTTACTCCACTACATTCACCTGTTCCAGCTTTAGTTACTAGTTACTAGTTACTTCAGTTACTCCACTACATTCATCTGTTACAGCTTTAGTTACTAGTTACTTTAGTTACTCCGCTACATTCATCTGTTACAGCTTTAGTTACTAGTTACTTTAGTTACTCCGCTACATTGACCTGTTACAGCTTTAGTTACTAGTTACTTTAGTTACTAGTTACTTTAGTTACTCCGCTACATTCATCTGTTCCAGCTTTAGTTACTAGTTACTTTAGTTACTCCGCTACATTGACCTGTTACAGCTTTAGTTACTAGTTACTTTAGTTACTAGTTACTTTAGTTACTCCGCTACATTCATCAGTTACAGCTTCAGTTACTAGTTACTTTAGTTACTCCGCTACATCTACCTGTTACAGCTTTAGTTACTAGTTACTTTAGTTACTCCACTACATTCATCTGTTCCAGCTTTAGTTATTAGTTTCTTTAGTTACTCCACTACATTCATCTGTTCCAGCTTTAGTTACTAGTTACTTTAGTTACTCCACTACATTCATCTGTTCCAGCTTTAGTTACTAGTTACTTTAGTTACTCCACTATATTCATCTGTTCCAGCTTTAGTTACTAGTTACTTTAGTTACTCTGCTACATTCATCTGTTACAGCTTTAGTTACTAGTTACTTTAGTTACTAGTTACTTTAGTTACTCCACTACATTCACCTGTTACAGCTTTAGTTACTAGTTACTCCACTACATTCATCTGTTACAGCTTTAGTTACTAGTTACTTTAGTTACTCCACTACCTTCATCTGTTACAGCTTTAGTTACTAGTTACTTTAGTTACTAGTTACTTTAGTTACTCCGCTACAATCATCTGTTACAGCTTTAGTTACTAGTTACTTTAGTTACTAGTTACTTTAGTTACTCCACTACATTCATCTGTTCCAGCTTTAGTTACTAGTTACTTTCGTTACTCCGCTACATTCATCTGTTCCAGCTTTAGTTACTAGTTACTTTAGTTACTAGTTACTTTAGTTACTCCACTACATTCACCTGTTACAGCTTTAGTTACTAGTTACTCCACTACATTCATCTGTTACAGCTTTAGTTACTAGTTACTTTAGTTACTAGTTACTTTAGTTACTCCACTACATTCATCTGTTCCAGCTTTAGTTACTAGTTACTTTAGTTACTCCGCTACATTGACCTGTTACAGCTTTAGTTACTAGTTACTTTAGTTACTCCGCTACATTGACCTGTTACAGCTTTAGTTACTAGTTACTTTAGTTACTCCACTACATTCATCTGTTCCAGCTTTAGTTATTAGTTACTTTAGTTACTCCACTACATTCATCAGTTCCAGCTTTAGTTACTAGTTACTTTAGTTACTCCGCTCCATTCATCTGTTCCTGCTTTAGTTACTAGTTACTTTAGTTACTCCACTGCATTCATCTGTTCCAGCTTTAGTTACTAGTTACTTTAGTTACTCCACTACATTCATCTGTTAGAGCTTTAGTTACTAGTTACTTTTGTTACTCCACTACATTCATCTGTTACAGCTTTAGTTACTAGTTACTTTAGTTACTCCACTACATTCATCTGTTCCAGCTTTAGTTACTAGTTACTTTAGTTACTCCACTACATTCATCTGTTCCAGCTTTAGTTACTAGTTACTTTAGTTACTCCACTACATTCATCTGTTACAGCTTTAGTTACTAGTTACTTTAGTTACTCCACTACATTCATCTGTTACAACTTTAGTTACTTCAGTTACTCCGCTACTTTAGTTACTCCATACATTCATCTGTTCCAGCTTTAGTTACTAGTTACTTTAGTTACTCCGCTACATTCATGTTACAGCTTTAGTTACTAATTACTTTAGTTACTAGTTACTTTAGTTACTCCACTACATTCATCAGTTCCAGCTTTAGTTACTAGTTACTTTAGTTACTCCGCTCCATTCATCTGTTCCTGCTTTAGTTACTAGTTACTTTAGTTACTCCACTGCATTCATCTGTTCCAGCTTTAGTTACTAGTTACTTTAGTTACTCCACTACATTCATCTGTTAGAGCTTTAGTTACTAGTTACTTTTGTTACTCCACTACATTCATCTGTTACAGCTTTAGTTACTAGTTACTTTAGTTACTCCACTACATTCATCTGTTCCAGCTTTAGTTACTAGTTACTTTAGTTACTCCACTACATTCATCTGTTCCAGCTTTAGTTACTAGTTACTTTAGTTACTCCACTACATTCATCTGTTACAGCTTTAGTTACTAGTTACTTTAGTTACTCCACTACATTCATCTGTTACAACTTTAGTTACTTCAGTTACTCCGCTACTTTAGTTACTCCATACATTCATCTGTTAAAACTTTAGTTACTTCAGTTACTCCGCTACTTTAGTTACTCCATACATTCATCTGTTCCAGCTTTAGTTACTAGTTACTTTAGTTACTCCGCAACATTCATGTTACAGCTTTAGTTACTAATTACTTTAGTTACTAGTTACTTTAGTTACTCCGCTACATTCATCTGTTCCAGCTGTAGCTACTAGTTACTTTAGTTACTCCGCTACATTCATGTTACAGCTTTAGTTACTAGTTACTTTAGTTACTAGTTACTTTAGTTACTCCACTACATTCATCTGTTCCAGCTTTAGTTACTAGTTACTTTATTTACTCCACTACATTCACCTGTTACAGCTTTAGTTACTAGTTACTTTAGTTACTCCACTACATTCATCTGTTAGAGCTTTAGTTACTAGTTACTTTAGTTACTCCACTACATTCATCTGTTACAGCTTTAGTTACTAGTTACTTTAGTTACTCCGCTACATTCATCTGTTACAGCTTTAGTTACTAGTTACTTTAGTTACTAGTTACTTTAGTTACTCCACTACATTCATCTGTTCCAGCTTTAGTTACTAGTTACTTTAGTTACTCCACTATATTCATCTGTTCCAGCTTTAGTTACTAGTTACTTTAGTTACTCCGCTACATTTATCTGTTACAGCTTTAGTTACTAGTTACTTTAGTTACTAGTTACTTTAGTTACTCCACTACATTCATCTGTTCCAGCTTTAGTAACTAGTTACTTTAGTTACTCCACTGCATTCATCTGTTACAGCTTTAGTTACTAGTTACTTTAGTTACTCCACTACATTCATCAGTTCCAGCTTTAGATACTAGTTACTTTAGTTACTCCGCTCCATTAATCTGTTACAGCTTTAGTTACTAGTTACTAGTTACTTCAGTTACTCCACTACATTCACCTGTTCCAGCTTTAGTTACTAGTTACTTTAGTTACTCCGCTACATTCATCTGTTCCAGCTGTAGTTACTAGTTACTTTAGTTACTCCGCTACATTGACCTGTTACAGCTTTAGTTACTAGTTACTTTAGTTACTAGTTACTTTAGTTACTCCGCTACATTCATCTGTTCCAGCTTTAGTTACTAGTTACTTTAGTTACTCCGCTACATTGACCTTTTACAGCTTTAGTTACTAGTTACTTTAGTTACTAGTTACTTTAGTTACTCCGCTACATTCATCTGTTACAGCTTTAGTTACTAGTTACTTTAGTTACTCCGCTACATTGACCTGTTACAGCTTTAGTTACTAGTTACTTTAGTTACTCCACTACATTCATCTGTTCCAGCTTTAGTTATTAGTTACTTTAGTTACTCCGCTACATTCATCTGTTACAGCTTTAGTTACTAGTTACTTTAGTTACTCCACTATATTCATCTGTTCCAGCTTTAGTTACTAGTTACTTTAGTTACTCCACTATATTCATCTGTTCCAGCTTTAGTTACTAGTTACTTTAGTTACTCCACTATATTCATCTGTTCCAGCTTTAGTTACTAGTTACTTTAGTTACTCCACTATATTCATCTGTTCCAGCTTTAGTTACTAGTTACTTTAGTTACTCTGCTACATTCATCTGTTACAGCTTTAGTTACTAGTTACTTTAGTTACTCCACTACATTCACCTGTTACAGCTTTAGTTACTAGTTACTTTAGTTACTAGTTACTTTAGTTACTCCACTACATTCACCTGTTACAGTTTTAGTTACTAGTTACTTTAGTTACTCCGCTACATTCATCTGTTACAGCTTTAGTTACTAGTTACTTTAGTTACTAGTTACTTTAGTTACTCCACTACATTCATCTGTTCCAGCTTTAGTTACTAGTTACTTTAGTTACTCCACTACATTCATCTGTTACAGCTTTAGTTACTAGTTACTTTAGTTACTCCACTACATTCATCTGTTACAACTTTAGTTACTTCAGTTACGCCGCTACTTTAGTTACTCCACTACATTCATCTGTTCCAGCTTTAGTTACTAGTTACTTTAGTTACTCCGCTACATTGACCTGTTACAGCTTTAGTTACTAGTTACTTTAGTTACTCCGCTACATTCATGTTACAGCTTTAGTTACTAATTACTTTAGTTACTAGTTACTTTAGTTACTCCGCTACATTCATCTGTTCCAGCTGTAGCTACTAGTTACTTTAGTTACTCCGCTACATTCATGTTACAGCTTTAGTTACTAGTTACTTTAGTTACTAGTTACTTTAGTTACTCCACTACATTCATCTGTTCCAGCTTTAGTTACTAGTTACTTTAGTTACTCCACTACATTCACCTGTTACAGCTTTAGTTACTAGTTACTTTAGTTACTCCACTACATTCATCTGTTAGAGCTTTAGTTACTAGTTACTTTAGTTACTCCACTACATTCATCTGTTACAGCTTTAGTTACTAGTTACTTTAGTTACTCCGCTACATTCATCTGTTACAGCTTTAGTTACTAGTTACTTTCGTTACTATTTACTTTAGTTACTCCACTACATTCATCTGTTCCAGCTTTAGTTACTAGTTACTTTAGTTACTCCACTACATTCATCTGTTCCAGCTTTAGTTACTAGTTACTTTAGTTACTCCGCTACATTCATCTGTTACAGCTTTAGTTACTAGTTACTTTAGTTACTAGTTACTTTAGTTACTCCACTACATTCATCTGTTCCAGCTTTAGTAACTAGTTACTTTAGTTACTCCACTGCATTCATCTGTTACAGCTTTAGTTACTAGTTACTTTAGTTACTCCACTACATTCATCTGTTACAACTTTAGTTACTAGTTACTTTAGTTACTAGTTACTTTAGTTACTAAACTACATTCATCTGTTCCAGCTTTAGTAACTAGTTACTTTAGTTACTCCACTGCATTCATCTGTTACAGCTTTAGTTACTAGTTACTTTAGTTACTCCACTACATTCATCTGTTATAACTTTAGTTACTTCAGTTACTCCGCTACTTTAGCTACTCCACTACATTCATCTGTTCCAGCTTTAGTTACTAGTTACTTTAGTTACTCCGCTACATTCATGTTACAACTTTAGTTACTAATTACTTTAGTTACTAGTTACTTTAGTTACTAGTTACTTTAGTTACTCCACTACATTCATCTGTTCCAGCTTTAGTTACTAGTTACTTTAGTTACTCCACTACATTCATCTGTTACAGCTTTAGTTACTAATTACTTTAGTTACTCCACTACATTCATCTGTTACAACTTTAGTTACTTCAATTACTCCGCTACTTTAGTTACTCCACTACAGTCACCTGTTACAGCTTTAGTCACTAGTTACTTTAGTTACTCCACTACATTCACCTGTTACAGCTTTAGTTACTAGTTACTTTAGTTACTCCACTACATTCATCTGTTCCAGCTTTAGTTACTTTAGTTACTCCACTACATTCATCTGTTCCAGCTTTAGTTACTAGTTACTTTAGTTACTCCACTATATTCATGTTACAACTTTAGTTACTTCAGTTACTCCTCTACTTTAGTTACTCCACTACATTCATCTGTTCCAGCTTTAGTTACTAGTTACTTTAGTTACTCCGCTACATTGACCTGTTACAGCTTTAGTTACTAGTTACTTTAGTTACTCCGCTACATTCATGTTACAGCTTTAGTTACTAATTACTTTAGTTACTAGTTACTTTAGTTACTCCGCTACATTCATCTGTTCCAGCTGTAGCTACTAGTTACTTTAGTTACTCCGCTACATTCATGTTACAGCTTTAGTTACTATTTACTTTAGTTACTAGTTACTTTAGTTACTCCACTACATTCATCTGTTCCAGCTTTAGTTACTAGTTACTTTATTTACTCCACTACATTCACCTGTTACAGCTTTAGTTACTAGTTACTTTAGTTACTCCACTACATTCATCTGTTAGAGCTTTAGTTACTAGTTACTTTAGTTACTCCACTACATTCATCTGTTACAGCTTTAGTTACTAGTTACTTTAGTTACTCCGCTACATTCATCTGTTACAGCTTTAGTTACTAGTTACTTTAGTTACTAGTTACTTTAGTTACTCCACTACATTCATCTGTTCCAGCTTTAGTTACTAGTTACTTTAGTTACTCCACTATATTCATCTGTTCCAGCTTTAGTTACTAGTTACTTTAGTTACTCCGCTACATTTATCTGTTACAGCTTTAGTTACTAGTTACTTTAGTTACTAGTTACTTTAGTTACTCCACTACATTCATCTGTTCCAGCTTTAGTAACTAGTTACTTTAGTTACTCCACTGCATTCATCTGTTACAGCTTTAGTTACTAGTTACTTTAGTTACTCCACTACATTCATCAGTTCCAGCTTTAGATACTAGTTACTTTAGTTACTCCGCTCCATTCATCTGTTACAGCTTTAGTTACTAGTTACTAGTTACTTCAGTTACTCCACTACATTCACCTGTTCCAGCTTTAGTTACTAGTTACTTTAGTTACTCCGCTACATTCATCTGTTCCAGCTGTAGTTACTAGTTACTTTAGTTACTCCGCTACATTGACCTGTTACAGCTTTAGTTACTAGTTACTTTAGTTACTAGTTACTTTAGTTACTCCGCTACATTCATCTGTTCCAGCTTTAGTTACTAGTTACTTTAGTTACTCCGCTACATTGACCTTTTACAGCTTTAGTTACTAGTTACTTTAGTTACTAGTTACTTTAGTTACTCCGCTACATTCATCTGTTACAGCTTTAGTTACTAGTTACTTTAGTTACTCCGCTACATTGACCTGTTACAGCTTTAGTTACTAGTTACTTTAGTTACTCCACTACATTCATCTGTTCCAGCTTTAGTTATTAGTTACTTTAGTTACTCCGCTACATTCATCTGTTACAGCTTTAGTTACTAGTTACTTTAGTTACTCCACTATATTCATCTGTTCCAGCTTTAGTTACTAGTTACTTTAGTTACTCCACTATATTCATCTGTTCCAGCTTTAGTTACTAGTTACTTTAGTTACTCCACTATATTCATCTGTTCCAGCTTTAGTTACTAGTTACTTTAGTTACTCCACTATATTCATCTGTTCCAGCTTTAGTTACTAGTTACTTTAGTTACTCTGCTACATTCATCTGTTACAGCTTTAGTTACTAGTTACTTTAGTTACTAGTTACTTTAGTTACTCCACTACATTCACCTGTTACAGCTTTAGTTACTAGTTACTTTAGTTACTAGTTACTTTAGTTACTCCACTACATTCACCTGTTACAGTTTTAGTTACTAGTTACTTTAGTTACTCCGCTACATTCATCTGTTACAGCTTTAGTTACTAGTTACTTTAGTTACTAGTTACTTTAGTTACTCCACTACATTCATCTGTTCCAGCTTTAGTTACTAGTTACTTTAGTTACTCCACTACATTCATCTGTTACAGCTTTAGTTACTAGTTACTTTAGTTACTCCACTACATTCATCTGTTACAACTTTAGTTACTTCAGTTACGCCGCTACTTTAGTTACTCCACTACATTCATCTGTTCCAGCTTTAGTTACTAGTTACTTTAGTTACTCCACTACATTGACCTGTTACAGCTTTAGTTACTAGTTACTTTAGTTACTCCGCTACATTCATGTTACAGCTTTAGTTACTAGTTACTTTAGTTACTAGTTACTTTAGTTACTCCACTACATTCATCTGTTCCAGCTTTAGTTACTAGTTACTTTAGTTACTCCACTACATTCACCTGTTACAGCTTTAGTTACTAGTTACTTTAGTTACTCCACTACATTCATCTGTTAGAGCTTTAGTTACTAGTTACTTTAGTTACTCCACTACATTCATCTGTTACAGCTTTAGTTACTAGTTACTTTAGTTACTCCGCTACATTCATCTGTTACAGCTTTAGTTACTAGTTACTTTCGTTACTATTTACTTTAGTTACTCCACTACATTCATCTGTTCCAGCTTTAGTTACTAGTTACTTTAGTTACTCCACTACATTCATCTGTTCCAGCTTTAGTTACTAGTTACTTTAGTTACTCCGCTACATTCATCTGTTACAGCTTTAGTTACTAGTTACTTTAGTTACTAGTTACTTTAGTTACTCCACTACATTCATCTGTTCCAGCTTTAGTAACTAGTTACTTTAGTTACTCCACTGCATTCATCTGTTACAGCTTTAGTTACTAGTTACTTTAGTTACTCCACTACATTCATCTGTTACAACTTTAGTTACTAGTTACTTTAGTTACTAGTTACTTTAGTTACTAAACTACATTCATCTGTTCCAGCTTTAGTAACTAGTTACTTTAGTTACTCCACTGCATTCATCTGTTACAGCTTTAGTTACTAGTTACTTTAGTTACTCCACTACATTCATCTGTTACAGCTTTAGTTACTAGTTACTTTAGTTACTCCACTACATTCATCTGTTACAACTTTAGTTACTTCAGTTACTCCGCTACTTTAGTTACTCCATACATTCATCTGTTACAACTTTAGTTACTTCAGTTACTCCGCTACTTTAGCTACTCCACTACATTCATCTGTTCCAGCTTTAGTTACTAGTTACCTTAGTTACTCCGCTACATTCATGTTACAACTTTAGTTACTAATTACTTTAGTTACTAGTTACTTTAGTTACTAGTTACTTTAGTTACTCCACTACATTCATCTGTTCCAGCTTTAGTTACTAGTTACTTTAGTTACTCCACTACATTCATCTGTTACAGCTTTAGTTACTAATTACTTTAGTTACTCCACTACATTCATCTGTTACAACTTTAGTTACTTCAATTACTCCGCTACTTTAGTTACTCCACTACAGTCACCTGTTACAGCTTTAGTCACTAGTTACTTTAGTTACTCCACTACATTCACCTGTTACAGCTTTAGTTACTAGTTACTTTAGTTACTCCACTACATTCATCTGTTCCAGCTTTAGTTACTTTAGTTACTCCACTACATTCATCTGTTCCAGCTTTAGTTACTAGTTACTTTAGTTACTCCACTATATTCATCTGTTACAACTTTAGTTACTTCAGTTACTCCTCTACTTTAGTTACTCCACTACATTCATCTGTTCCAGCTTTAGTTACTAGTTACTTTAGTTACTCCGCTACATTGACCTGTTACAGCTTTAGTTACTAGTTACTTTAGTTACTCCGCTACATTCATGTTACAGCTTTAGTTACTAATTACTTTAGTTACTAGTTACTTTAGTTACTAGTTACTTTAGTTACTCCACTACATTCATCTGTTCCAGCTTTAGTTACTAGTTACTTTAGTTACTCCACTACATTCATCTGTTACAGCTTTAGTTACTAGTTACTTTAGTTACTCCACTACATTCATCTGTTACAACTTTAGTTACTTCAGTTACTCCGCTACTATAGTTACTCCACTACATTCACCTGTTACAGCTTTAGTTACTAGTTACTTTAGTTACTCCACTACATTCATCTGTTACAGCTTTAGTTACTAGTTACTTTAGTTACTCCGCTACATTCATCTATTAGAGCTTTAGTTACTTCAGTTACTCCGCTACTTTAGTTACTCCACTACATTCATCTGTTCCAGCTTTAGTTACTTTAGTTACTCCACTACATTCATCTGTTCCAGCTTTAGTTACTTTAGTTACTCCGCTACATTCATCTGTTCCAGCTTTAGTTACTAGTTACTTTAGTTACTCCACTACATTCATCTGTTACAGCTTTAGTTACTAGTTACTTTAGTTACTCCACTACATTCATCTGTTACAACTTTAGTTACTTCAGTTACTCCGCTACTATAGTTACTCCACTACATTCACCTGTTACAGCTTTAGTTACTAGTTACTTTAGTTACTCCGCTACATTCATCTGTTCCAGCTTTAGTTATTAGTTACTTTAGTTACTCCACTACATTCATCAGTTCCAGCTTTAGATACTAGTTACTTTAGTTACTCCGCTCCATTCATCTGTTACAGCTTTAGTTACTAGTTACTAGTTACTTCAGTTACTCCACTACATTCACCTGTTACAGCTTTAGTTACTAGTTACTTCAGTTACTCCACTACATTCACCTGTTACAGCTTTAGTTACTAGTTACTTTAGTTACTCCGCTACATTGACCTGTTACAGCTTTAGTTACTAGTTATTTTAGTTACTAGTTACTTTAGTTACTCCGCTACATTCATCTGTTCCAGCTTTAGTTACTAGTTACTCTAGTTACTCCGCTACATTCATCTGTTACAGCTTTAGTTACTAGTTACTTTCGTTACTATTTACTTTAGTTACTCCACTACATTCATCTGTTCCAGCTTTAGTTACTAGTTACTTTAGTTACTCCACTACATTCATCTGTTCCAGCTTTAGTTACTAGTTACTTTAGTTACTCCGCTACATTCATCTGTTACAGCTTTAGTTACTAGTTACTTTAGTTACTAGTTACTTTAGTTACTCCACTACATTCATCTGTTCCAGCTTTAGTAACTAGTTACTTTAGTTACTCCACTGCATTCATCTGTTACAGCTTTAGTTACTAGTTACTTTAGTTACTCCACTACATTCATCTGTTACAACTTTAGTTACTAGTTACTTTAGTTACTAGTTACTTTAGTTACTAAACTACATTCATCTGTTCCAGCTTTAGTAACTAGTTACTTTAGTTACTCCACTGCATTCATTTGTTACAGCTTTAGTTACTAGTTACTTTAGTTACTCCACTACATTCATCTGTTATAACTTTAGTTACTTCAGTTACTCCGCTACTTTAGCTACTCCACTACATTCATCTGTTCCAGCTTTAGTTACTAGTTACCTTAGTTACTCCGCTACATTCATGTTACAACTTTAGTTACTAATTACTTTAGTTACTAGTTACTTTAGTTACTAGTTACTTTAGTTACTCCACTACATTCATCTGTTCCAGCTTTAGTTACTAGTTACTTTAGTTACTCCACTACATTCATCTGTTACAGCTTTAGTTACTAATTACTTTAGTTACTCCACTACATTCATCTGTTACAACTTTAGTTACTTCAATTACTCCGCTACTTTAGTTACTCCACTACAGTCACCTGTTACAGCTTTAGTCACTAGTTACTTTAGTTACTCCACTACATTCACCTGTTACAGCTTTAGTTACTAGTTACTTTAGTTACTCCACTACATTCATCTGTTCCAGCTTTAGTTACTTTAGTTACTCCACTACATTCATCTGTTCCAGCTTTAGTTACTAGTTACTTTAGTTACTCCACTATATTCATCTGTTACAACTTTAGTTACTTCAGTTACTCCTCTACTTTAGTTACTCCACTACATTCATCTGTTCCAGCTTTAGTTACTAGTTACTTTAGTTACTCCGCTACATTGACCTGTTACAGCTTTAGTTACTAGTTACTTTAGTTACTCCGCTACATTCATGTTACAGCTTTAGTTACTAATTACTTTAGTTACTAGTTACTTTAGTTACTAGTTACTTTAGTTACTCCACTACATTCATCTGTTCCAGCTTTAGTTACTAGTTACTTTAGTTACTCCACTACATTCATCTGTTACAGCTTTAGTTACTAGTTACTTTAGTTACTCCACTACATTCATCTGTTACAACTTTAGTTACTTCAGTTACTCCGCTACTATAGTTACTCCACTACATTCACCTGTTACAGCTTTAGTTACTAGTTACTTTAGTTACTCCACTACATTCATCTGTTACAGCTTTAGTTACTAGTTACTTTAGTTACTCCGCTACATTCATCTATTAGAGCTTTAGTTACTTCAGTTACTCCGCTACTTTAGTTACTCCACTACATTCATCTGTTCCAGCTTTAGTTACTTTAGTTACTCCACTACATTCATCTGTTCCAGCTTTAGTTACTTTAGTTACTCCGCTACATTCATCTGTTCCAGCTTTAGTTACTAGTTACTTTAGTTACTCCACTACATTCATCTGTTACAGCTTTAGTTACTAGTTACTTTAGTTACTCCACTACATTCATCTGTTACAACTTTAGTTACTTCAGTTACTCCGCTACTATAGTTACTCCACTACATTCACCTGTTACAGCTTTAGTTACTAGTTACTTTAGTTACTCCGCTACATTCATCTGTTCCAGCTTTAGTTATTAGTTACTTTAGTTACTCCACTACATTCATCAGTTCCAGCTTTAGATACTAGTTACTTTAGTTACTCCGCTCCATTCATCTGTTACAGCTTTAGTTACTAGTTACTAGTTACTTCAGTTACTCCACTACATTCACCTGTTACAGCTTTAGTTACTAGTTACTTCAGTTACTCCACTACATTCACCTGTTACAGCTTTAGTTACTAGTTACTTTAGTTACTCCGCTACATTGACCTGTTACAGCTTTAGTTACTAGTTATTTTAGTTACTAGTTACTTTAGTTACTCCGCTACATTCATCTGTTCCAGCTTTAGTTACTAGTTACTCTAGTTACTCCACTAAATTAACCTGTTACAGCTTTAGTTACTAGTTACTTTAGTTACTAGTTACTTTAGTTACTCCGCTACATTCATCTGTTACAGCTTTAGTTACTAGTTACTTTAGTTACTCCGCTACATTGACCTGTTGCAGCTTTAGTTACTAGTTACTTTAGTTACTCCACTACATTCATCTGTTCCAGCTTTAGTTATTAGTTACTTTAGTTACTCCACTACATTCATCTGTTCCAGCTTTAGTTACTAGTTACTTTAGTTACTCTGCTACATTCATATGTTACAGCTTTAGTTACTAGTTACTTTAGTTACTCCGCTACATTGACCTGTTACAGCTTTAGTTACTAGTTACTTTAGTTACTCCACTACATTCATCTGTTCCAGCTTTAGTTATTAGTTACTTTAGTTACTCCACTACATTCATCTGTTCCAGCTTTAGTTACTAGTTACTTTAGTTACTCCACTACATTCATCTGTTCCAGCTTTAGTTACTAGTTACTTTAGTTACTCCACTACATTCATCTGTTACAGCTTTAGTTACTAGTTACTTTAGTTACTAGTTACTTTAGTTACTCCACTACATTCACATGTTACAGCTTTAGTTACTAGTTACTTTAGTTACTGGTTACTTTAGTTACTCCACTACATTCACCTGTTACAGCTTTAGTTACTAGTTACTCCACTACATTCATCTGTTACAGCTTTAGTTACTAGTTACTCCACTACCTTCATCTGTTACAGCTTTAGTTACTAGTTACTTTAGTTACTAGTTACTTTAGTTACTCCGCTACATTCATCTGTTCCAGCTTTAGTTACTAGTTTATTTAGTTACTAGTTACTTTAGTTACTCCACTACATTCATTTGTTCCAGCTTTAGTTACTAGTTACTTTCGTTACTCCGCTACATTCATCTGTTACAGCTTTAGTTACTAGTTACTTTAGTTACTCCGCTACATTCATCTGTTCCAGCTTTAGTTACTAGTTACTTTAGTTACTCCGCTACATTGACCTGTTACAGCTTTAGTTACTAGTTACTTTAGTTACTAGTTACTTTAGTTACTCCGCTACATTCATCTGTTCCAGCTTTAGTTACTAGTTACTTTAGTTACTCCGCTACATTGACCTGTTACAGCTTTAGTTACTAGTTACTTTAGTTACTCCGCTACATTGACCTGTTACAGCTTTAGTTACTAGTTACTTCAGTTACTCCACTACATTCATCTGTTCCAGCTTTAGTTATTAGTTACTTTAGTTACTCCACTACATTCATCTGTTCCAGCTTTAGTTACTAGTTACTTTAGTTACTCCACTACCTTCATCTGTCAGAGCTTTAGTTACTAGTTACTTTAGTTACTCCACTACATTCATCTGTTACAGCTTTAGTTACTAGTTACTTTAGTTACTCCGCTACATTCATCTGTTACAGCTTTAGTTACTAGTTACTTTAGTTACTAGTTACTTTAGTTACTCCACTACATTCATCTGTTCCAGCTTTAGTTACTAGTTACTTTAGTTACTCCACTACATTCATCTGTTCCAGCTTTAGTTACTAGTTACTTTAGTTACTCCACTACATTCATCTGTTCCAGCTTTAGTTACTAGTTACTTTAGTTACTCCACTACATTCATCTGTTACAGCTTTAGTTACTAGTTACTTTAGTTACTCCACTACATTCACCTGTTACAGCTTTAGTTACTAGTTACTCCACTACATTCATCTGTTACAGCTTTAGTTACTAGTTACTCCACTACCTTCATCTGTTACAGCTTTAGTTACTAGTTACTTTAGTTACTAGTTACTTTAGTTACTCCGCTACATTCATCTGTTCCAGCTTTAGTTACTAGTTACTTTAGTTACTAGTTACTTTAGTTACTCCACTACATTCATTTGTTCCAGCTTTAGTTACTAGTTACTTTCGTTACTCCGCTACATTCATCTGTTACAGCTTTAGTTACTAGTTACTTTAGTTACTCCGCTACATTCATCTGTTCCAGCTTTAGTTACTAGTTACTTTAGTTACTCCGCTACATTGACCTGTTACAGCTTTAGTTACTAGTTACTTTAGTTACTAGTTACTTTAGTTACTCCGCTACATTCATCTGTTCCAGCTTTAGTTACTAGTTACTTTAGTTACTCCGCTACATTGACCTGTTACAGCTTTAGTTACTAGTTACTTTAGTTACTCCGCTACATTGACCTGTTACAGCTTTAGTTACTAGTTACTTCAGTTACTCCACTACATTCATCTGTTCCAGCTTTAGTTATTAGTTACTTTAGTTACTCCACTACATTCATCAGTTCCAGCTTTAGTTACTAGTTACTTTAGTTACTCCGCTCCATTCATCTGTTCCTGCTTTAGTTACTAGTTACTTTAGTTACTCCACTGCATTCATCTGTTCCAGCTTTAGTTACTAGTTACTTTAGTTACTCCACTACATTCATCTGTCAGAGCTTTAGTTACTAGTTACTTTAGTTACTCCACTACATTCATCTGTTACAGCTTTAGTTACTAGTTACTTTAGTTACTCCGCTACATTCATCTGTTACAGCTTTAGTTACTAGTTACTTTAGTTACTAGTTACTTTAGTTACTCCACTACATTCATCTGTTCCAGCTTTAGTTACTAGTTACTTTAGTTACTCCACTACATTCATCTGTTACAGCTTTAGTTACTAGTTACTTTAGTTACTCCACTACATTCATCTGTTACAACTTTAGTTACTTCAGTTACTCCGCTACTTTAGTTACTCCACTACATTCATCTGTTCCAGCTTTAGTTACTAGTTACTTTAGTTACTCCACTACATTCATCTGTTACAACTTTAGTTACTTCAGTTACTCCGCTACTTTAGTTACTCCACTACATTCATCTGTTCCAGCTTTAGTTACTAGTTACTTTAGTTACTCCACTACATTCATCTGTTCCAGCTTTAGTTACTAGTTACTTTAGTTACTCCACTACATTCATCTGTTACAGCTTTAGTTAATAGTTACTTTAGTTACTAGTTACTTTAGTTACTCCACTACATTCACCTGTTACAGCTTTAGTTACTAGTTACTTTAGTTACTACACTACATTCACCTGTTACAGCTTTAGTTACTAGTTACTCCACTACATTCATCTGTTACAGCATTAGTTACTAGTTACTCCACTACCTTCATCTGTTACAGCTTTAGTTACTAGTTACTTTAGTTACTAGTTACTTTAGTTACTCCGCTACATTCATCTGTTCCAGCTTTAGTTACTAGTTTCTTTAGTTACTAGTTACTTTAGTTACTCCACTACATTCATTTGTTCCAGCTTTAGTTACTAGTTACTTTCGTTACTCCGCTACATTCATCTGTTACAGCTTTAGTTACTAGTTACTTTAGTTACTCCGCTACATTCATCTGTTCCAGCTTTAGTTACTAGTTACTTTAGTTACTCCGCTACATTGACCTGTTACAGCTTTAGTTACTAGTTACTTTAGTTACTAGTTACTTTAGTTACTCCGCTACATTCATCTGTTCCAGCTTTAGTTACTAGTTACTTTAGTTACTCCGCTACATTGACCTGTTACAGCTTTAGTTACTAGTTACTTTAGTTACTCCGCTACATTGACCTGTTACAGCTTTAGTTACTAGTTACTTCAGTTACTCCACTACATTCATCTGTTCCAGCTTTAGTTATTAGTTACTTTAGTTACTCCACTACATTCATCAGTTCCAGCTTTAGTTACTAGTTACTTTAGTTACTCCGCTCCATTCATCTGTTCCTGCTTTAGTTACTAGTTACTTTAGTTACTCCACTGCATTCATCTGTTCCAGCTTTAGTTACTAGTTACTTTAGTTACTCCACTACATTCATCTGTCAGAGCTTTAGTTACTAGTTACTTTAGTTACTCCACTACATTCATCTGTTACAGCTTTAGTTACTAGTTACTTTAGTTACTCCGCTACATTCATCTGTTACAGCTTTAGTTACTAGTTACTTTAGTTACTAGTTACTTTAGTTACTCCACTACATTCATCTGTTCCAGCTTTAGTTACTAGTTACTTTAGTTACTCCACTACATTCATCTGTTACAGCTTTAGTTACTAGTTACTTTTGTTACTCCACTACATTCATCTGTTACAACTTTAGTTACTTCAGTTACTCCGCTACTTTAGTTACTCCACTACATTCATCTGTTCCAGCTTTAGTTACTAGTTACTTTAGTTACTCCACTACATTCATCTGTTACAACTTTAGTTACTTCAGTTACTCCGCTACTTTAGTTACTCCACTACATTCATCTGTTCCAGCTTTAGTTACTAGTTACTTTAGTTACTCCACTACATTCATCTGTTCCAGCTTTAGTTACTAGTTACTTTAGTTACTCCACTACATTCATCTGTTACAGCTTTAGTTACTAGTTACTTTAGTTACTAGTTACTTTAGTTACTCCACTACATTCACCTGTTACAGCTTTAGTTACTAGTTACTTTAGTTACTACACTACATTCACCTGTTACAGCTTTAGTTACTAGTTACTCCACTACATTCATCTGTTACAGCATTAGTTACTAGTTACTCCACTACCTTCATCTGTTACAGCTTTAGTTACTAGTTACTTTAGTTACTAGTTACTTTAGTTACTCCGCTACATTCATCTGTTCCAGCTTTAGTTACTAGTTTCTTTAGTTACTAGTTACTTTAGTTACTACACTACATTCATTTGTTCCAGCTTTAGTTACTAGTTACTTTCGTTACTCCGCTACATTCATCTGTTACAGCTTTAGTTACTAGTTACTTTAGTTACTAGTTACTTTAGTTACTCCACTACATTCACCTGTTACAGCTTTAGTTACTAGTTACTTTAGTTACTACACTACATTCACCTGTTACAGCTTTAGTTACTAGTTACTCCACTACATTCATCTGTTACAGCATTAGTTACTAGTTACTCCACTACCTTCATCTGTTACAGCTTTAGTTACTAGTTACTTTAGTTACTAGTTACTTTAGTTACTCCGCTACATTCATCTGTTCCAGCTTTAGTTACTAGTTTCTTTAGTTACTAGTTACTTTAGTTACTACACTACATTCATTTGTTCCAGCTTTAGTTACTAGTTACTTTCGTTACTCCGCTACATTCATCTGTTCCAGCTTTAGTTACTAGTTACTTTAGTTACTCCGCTACATTGACCTGTTACAGCTTTAGTTACTAGTTACTTTAGTTACTAGTTACTTTAGTTACTCCGCTACATTCATCTGTTCCAGCTTTAGTTACTAGTTACTTTAGTTACTCCGCTACATTGACCTGTTACAGCTTTAGTTACTAGTTACTTTAGTTACTCCGCTACATTGACCTGTTACAGCTTTAGTTACTAGTTACTTCAGTTACTCCACTACATTCATCTGTTCCAGCTTTAGTTATTAGTTACTTTAGTTACTCCACTACATTCATCTGTTCCAGCTTTAGTTACTAGTTACTTTAGTTACTCCACTACCTTCATCTGTCAGAGCTTTAGTTACTAGTTACTTTAGTTACTCCACTACATTCATCTGTTACAGCTTTAGTTACTAGTTACTTTAGTTACTCCGCTACATTCATCTGTTACAGCTTTAGTTACTAGTTACTTTAGTTACTAGTTACTTTAGTTACTCCACTACATTCATCTGTTCCAGCTTTAGTTACTAGTTACTTTAGTTACTCCACTACATTCATCTGTTACAGCTTTAGTTACTAGTTACTTTAGTTACTCCACTACATTCATCTGTTACAACTTTAGTTACTTCAGTTACTCCGCTACTTTAGTTACTCCACTACATTCATCTGTTCCAGCTTTAGTTACTAGTTACTTTAGTTACTCCACTACATTCATCTGTTCCAGCTTTAGTTACTAGTTACTTTAGTTACTCCACTACATTCATCTGTTACAGCTTTAGTTACTAGTTACTTTAGTTACTAGTTACTTTAGTTACTCCACTACATTCACCTGTTACAGCTTTAGTTACTAGTTACTTTAGTTACTCCACTACATTCACATGTTACAGCTTTAGTTACTAGTTACTCCACTACCTTCATCTGTTACAGCTTTAGTTACTAGTTACTTTAGTTACTAGTTACTTTAGTTACTCCGCTACATTCATCTGTTCCAGCTTTAGTTACTAGTTACTTTAGTTACTAGTTACTTTAGTTACTCCACTACATTCATTTGTTCCAGCTTTAATTACTAGTTACTTTCGTTACTCCGCTACATTCATCTGTTACAGCTTTAGTTACTAGTTACTTTAGTTACTCTGCTACATTAATCTGTTCCAGCTTTAGTTACTAGTTACTTTAGTTACTCCGCTACATTGACCTGTTACAGCTTTAGTTACTAGTTACTTTAGTTACTAGTTACTTTAGTTACTCCGCTACATTCATCTGTTCCAGCTTTAGTTACTAGTTACTTTAGTTACTCCGCTACATTGACCTGTTACAGCTTTAGTTACTAGTTACTTTAGTTACTCCGCTACATTGACCTGTTACAGCTTTAGTTACTAGTTACTTCAGTTACTCCACTACATTCATCTGTTCCAGCTTTAGTTATTAGTTACTTTAGTTACTCCACTACATTCATCAGTTCCAGCTTTAGTTACTAGTTACTTTAGTTACTCCGCTCCATTCATCTGTTCCTGCTTTAGTTACTAGTTACTTTAGTTACTCCACTGCATTCATCTGTTACAGCTTTAGTTACTAGTTACTTTAGTTACTCCACTACATTCATCTGTCAGAGCTTTAGTTACTAGTTACTTTAGTTACTCCACTACATTCATCTGTTACAGCTTTAGTTACTAGTTACTTTAGTTACTCCGCTACATTCATCTGTTACAGCTTTAGTTACTAGTTACTTTAGTTACTAGTTACTTTAGTTACTCCACTACATTCATCTGTTCCAGCTTTAGTTACTAGTTACTTTAGTTACTCCACTACATCCATCTGTTACAGCTTTAGTTACTAGTTACTTTAGTTACTCCGCTACATTGACCTGTTACAGCTTTAGTTACTAGTTACTTCAGTTACTCCACTACATTCATCTGTTCCAGCTTTAGTTATTAGTTACTTTAGTTACTCCACTACATTCATCAGTTCCAGCTTTAGTTACTAGTTACTTTAGTTACTCCGCTCCATTCATCTGTTCCTGCTTTAGTTACTAGTTACTTTAGTTACTCCACTACATTCATCTGTTACAGCTTTAGTTACTAGTTACTTTAGTTACTCCGCTACATTCATCTGTTACAGCTTTAGTTACTAGTTACTTTAGTTACTCCACTACATTCATCTGTTACAACTTTAGTTACTTCAGTTACTCCGCTACTTTAGTTACTCCACTACATTCATCTGTTCCAGCTTTAGTTACTAGTTACTTTCGTTACTCCGCTACATTGACCTGTTACAGCTTTAGTTACTAGTTACTTTAGTTACTCCGCTACATTCATCTGTTCCAGCTGTAGCTACTAGTTACTTTAGTTACTCCGCTACATTCATGTTACAGCTTTAGTTACTAGTTACTTTAGTTACTAGTTACTTTAGTTACTCCACTACATTCATCTGTTCCAGCTTTAGTTACTAGTTACTTTAGTTACTCCACTACATTCACCTGTTACAGCTTTAGTTACTAGTTACTTTAGTTACTCCACTACATTCATCTGTTCCAGCTTTAGTTACTTTAGTTACTCCACTACATTCATCTGTTCCAGCTTTAGTTACTAGTTACTTTAGTTACTCCACTATATTCATCTGTTACAACTTTAGTTACTTCAGTTACTCCTCTACTTTAGTTACTCCACTACATTCATCTGTTCCAGCTTTAGTTACTAGTTACTTTAGTTACTCCGCTACATTGACCTGTTACAGCTTTAGTTACTAGTTACTTTAGTTACTCCGCTACATTCATGTTACAGCTTTAGTTACTAATTACTTTAGTTACTAGTTACTTTAGTTACTAGTTACTTTAGTTACTCCACTACATTCATCTGTTCCAGCTTTAGTTACTAGTTACTTTAGTTACTCCAATACATTCATCTGTTACAGCTTTAGTTACTAGTTACTTTAGTTACTCCACTACATTCATCTGTTACAACTTTAGTTACTTCAGTTACTCCGCTACTATAGTTACTCCACTACATTCACCTGTTACAGCTTTAGTTACTAGTTACTTTAGTTACTCCACTACATTCATCTGTTACAGCTTTAGTTACTAGTTACTTTAGTTACTCCGCTACATTCATCTGTTAGAGCTTTAGTTACTTCAGTTACTCCGCTACTTTAGTTACTCCACTACATTCATCTGTTCCAGCTTTAGTTACTTTAGTTACTCCACTACATTCATCTGTTCCAGCTTTAGTTACTTTAGTTACTCCGCTACATTCATCTGTTCCAGCTTTAGTTACTAGTTACTTTAGTTACTCCACTACATTCATCTGTTACAGCTTTAGTTACTAGTTACTTTAGTTACTCCACTACATTCATCTGTTACAACTTTAGTTACTTCAGTTACTCCGCTACTATAGTTACTCCACTACATTCACCTGTTACAGCTTTAGTTACTAGTTACTTTAGTTACTCCGCTACATTCATCTGTTCCAGCTTTAGTTATTAGTTACTTTAGTTACTCCACTACATTCATCAGTTCCAGCTTTAGATACTAGTTACTTTAGTTACTCCGCTCCATTCATCTGTTACAGCTTTAGTTACTAGTTACTAGTTACTTCAGTTACTCCACTACATTCACCTGTTCAAGCTTTAGTTACTAGTTACTTCAGTTACTCCACTACATTCACCTGTTACAGCTTTAGTTACTAGTTACTTTAGTTACTTCGCTACATTGACCTGTTACAGCTTTAGTTACTAGTTATTTTAGTTACTAGTTACTTTAGTTACTCCGCTACATTCATCTGTTCCAGCTTTAGTTACTAGTTACTTTAGTTACTCCACTAAATTAACCTGTTACAGCTTTAGTTACTAGGTACTTTAGTTACTAGTTACTTTAGTTACTCTGCTACATTCATCTGTTACAGCTTTAGTTACTAGTTACTTTAGTTACTCCGCTACATTGACCTGTTGCAGCTTTAGTTACTAGTTACTTTAGTTACTCCACTACATTCATCTGTTCCAGCTTTAGTTATTAGTTACTTTAGTTACTCCACTACATTCATCTGTTCCAGCTTTAGTTACTAGTTACTTTAGTTACTCTGCTACATTCATCTGTTACAGCTTTAGTTACTAGTTACTATAGTTACTCCACTACATTGACCTGTTACAGCTTTAGTTACTAGTTACTTTAGTTACTCCACTACATTCATCTGTTCCAGCTTTAGTTATTAGTTACTTTAGTTACTCCACTACATTCATCTGTTCCAGCTTTAGTTACTAGTTACTTTAGTTACTCCACTACATTCATCTGTTCCAGCTTTAGTTACTAGTTACTTTAGTTACTCCACTACATTCATCTGTTACAGCTTTAGTTACTACTTACTTTAGTTACTAGTTACTTTAGTTACTCCACTACATTCACCTGTTACAGCTTTAGTTACTAGTTACTTTAGTTACTGGTTACTTTAGTTACTCCACTACATTCACCTGTTACAGCTTTAGTTACTAGTTACTCCACTACATTCATCTGTTACAGCTTTAGTTACTAGTTACTCCACTACCTTCATCTGTTACAGCTTTAGTTACTAGTTACTTTAGTTACTAGTTACTTTAGTTACTCCGCTACATTCATCTGTTCCAGCTTTAGTTACTAGTTACTTTAGTTACTAGTTACTTTAGTTACTCCACTACATTCATTTGTTCCAGCTTTAGTTACTAGTTACTTTCGTTACTCCGCTACATTCATCTGTTACAGCTTTAGTTACTAGTTACTTTAGTTACTCCGCTACATTCATCTGTTCCAGCTTTAGTTACTAGTTACTTTAGTTACTCCGCTACATTCATCTGTTCCAGCTTTAGTTACTAGTTACTTTAGTTACTAGTTACTTTAGTTACTCCGCTACATTCATCTGTTCCAGCTTTAGTTACTAGTTACTTTAGTTACTCCGCTACATTGACCTGTTACAGCTTTAGTTACTAGTTACTTTAGTTACTCCGCTACATTGACCTGTTACAGCTTTAGTTACTAGTTACTTTAGTTACTCCACTACATTCATCAGTTCCAGATTTAGTTACTAGTTACTTTAGTTACTCCGCTCCATTCATCTGTTCCTGCTTTAGTTACTAGTTACTTTAGTTACTCCACTGCATTCATCTGTTCCAGCTTTAGTTACTAGTTACTTTAGTTACTCCACTACATTCATCTGTCAGAGCTTTAGTTACTAGTTACTTTAGTTACTCCACTACATTCATCTGTTACAGCTTTAGTTACTAGTTACTTTAGTTACTCCGCTACATTCATCTGTTACAGCTTTAGTTACTAGTTACTTTAGTTACTAGTTACTTTAGTTACTCCACTACATTCATCTGTTCCAGCTTTAGTTACTAGTTACTTTAGTTACTCCACTACATTCATCTGTTACAGCTTTAGTTACTAGTTACTTTAGTTACTCCACCACATTCATCTGTTACAACTTTAGTTACTTCAGTTACTCCGCTACTTTAGTTACTCCACTACATTCATCTGTTCCAGCTTTAGTTACTAGTTACTTTAGTTACTCCACTACATTCATCTGTTCCAGCTTTAGTTACTAGTTACTTTAGTTACTCCACTACATTCATCTGTTACAGCTTTAGTTACTAGTTACTTTAGTTACTAGTTACTTTAGTTACTCCACTACATTCACCTGTTACAGCTTTAGTTACTAGTTACTTTAGTTACTACACTACATTCACCTGTTACAGCTTTAGTTACTAGTTACTCCACTACATTCATCTGTTACAGCTTTAGTTACTAGTTACTCCACTACCTTCATCTGTTACAGCTTTAGTTACTAGTTACTTTAGTTACTAGTTACTTTAGTTACTCCGCTACATTCATCTGTTCCAGCTTTAGTTACTAGTTTCTTTAGTTACTAGTTACTTTAGTTACTCCACTACATTCATTTGTTCCAGCTTTAGTTACTAGTTACTTTCGTTACTTCGCTACATTCATCTGTTACAGCTTTAGTTACTAGTTACTTTAGTTACTCCGCTACATTCATCTGTTCCAGCTTTAGTTACTAGTTACTTTAGTTACTCCGCTACATTGACCTGTTACAGCTTTAGTTACTAGTTACTTTAGTTACTAGTTACTTTAGTTACTCCGCTACATTCATCTGTTCCAGCTTTAGTTACTAGTTACTTTAGTTACTCCGCTACATTGACCTTACAGCTTTAGTTACTAGTTACTTTAGTTACTCCGCTACATTGACCTGTTACAGCTTTAGTTACTAGTTACTTCAGTTACTCCACTACATTCATCTGTTCCAGCTTTAGTTATTAGTTACTTTAGTTACTCCACTACATTCATCTGTTCCAGCTTTAGTTACTAGTTACTTTAGTTACTCCACTACATTCATCTGTCAGAGCTTTAGTTACTAGTTACTTTAGTTACTCCACTACATTCATCTGTTACAGCTTTAGTTACTAGTTACTTTAGTTACTCCGCTACATTCATCTGTTACAGCTTTAGTTACTAGTTACTTTAGTTACTAGTTACTTTAGTTACTCCACTACATTCATCTGTTCCAGCTTTAGTTACTAGTTACTTTAGTTACTCCACTACATTCATCTGTTACAGCTTTAGTTACTAGTTACTTTAGTTACTCCACTACATTCATCTGTTACAACTTTAGTTACTTCAGTTACTCCGCTACTTTAGTTACTCCACTACATTCATCTGTTCCAGCTTTAGTTACAAGTTACTTTAGTTACTCCACTACATTCATCTGTTCCAGCTTTAGTTACTAGTTACTTTAGTTACTCCACTACATTCATCTGTTACAGCTTTAGTTACTAGTTACTTTAGTTACTAGTTACTTTAGTTACTCCACTACATTCACCTGTTACAGCTTTAGTTACTAGTTACTTTAGTTACTCCACTACATTCACCTGTTACAGCTTTAGTTACTAGTTACTCCACTACATTCATCTGTTACAGCTTTAGTTACTAGTTACTCCACTACCTTCATCTGTTACAGCTTTAGTTACTAGTTACTTTAGTTACTAGTTACTTTAGTTACTCCGCTACATTCATCTGTTCCAGCTTTAGTTACTAGTTACTTTAGTTACTAGTTACTTTAGTTACTCCACTACATTCATTTGTTCCAGCTTTAGTTACTAGTTACTTTCGTTACTCCGCTACATTCATCTGTTACAGCTTTAGTTACTAGTTACTTTAGTTACTCCGCTACATTCATCTGTTCCAGCTTTAGTTACTAGTTACTTTAGTTACTCCGCTACATTGACCTGTTACAGCTTTAGTTACTAGTTACTTCAGTTACTCCACTACATTCATCTGTTCCAGCTTTAGTTATTAGTTACTTTAGTTACTCCACTACATTCATCTGTTCCAGCTTTAGTTACTAGTTACATTAGTTACTCCACTACCTTCATCTGTCAGAGCTTTAGTTACTAGTTACTTTAGTTACTCCACTACATTCATCTGTTACAGCTTTAGTTACTAGTTACTTTAGTTACTCCGCTACATTCATCTGTTACAGCTTTAGTTACTAGTTACTTTAGTTACTAGTTACTTTAGTTACTCCACTACATTCATCTGTTCCAGCTTTAGTTACTAGTTACTTTAGTTACTCCACTACATTCATCTGTTACAGCTTTAGTTACTAGTTACTTTAGTTACTCCACTACATTCATCTGTTACAACTTTAGTTACTTCAGTTACTCCGCTACTTTAGTTACTCCACTACATTCATCTGTTCCAGCTTTAGTTACTAGTTACTTTAGTTACTCCACTACATTCATCTGTTACAGCTTTAGTTACTAGTTACTTTAGTTACTAGTTACTTTAGTTACTCCACTACATTCACCTGTTACAGCTTTAGTTACTAGTTACTTTAGTTACTCCACTACATTCACCTGTTACAGCTTTAGTTACTAGTTACTCCACTACATTCATCTGTTACAGCTTTAGTTACTAGTTACTCCACTACCTTCATCTGTTACAGCTTTAGTTACTAGTTACTTTAGTTACTAGTTACTTTAGTTACTCCGCTACATTCATCTGTTCCAGCTTTAGTTACTAGTTACTTTAGTTACTAGTTACTTTAGTTACTCCACTACATTCATTTGTTCCAGCTTTAGTTACTAGTTACTTTCGTTACTCCGCTACATTCATCTGTTACAGCTTTAGTTACTAGTTACTTTAGTTACTCCGCTACATTAATCTGTTCCAGCTTTAGTTACTAGTTACTTTAGTTACTCCGCTACATTGAACTGTTACAGCTTTAGTTACTAGTTACTTTAGTTACTAGTTACTTTAGTTACTCCGCTACATTCATCTGTTCCAGCTTTAGTTACTAGTTACTTTAGTTACTCCGCTACATTGACCTGTTACAGCTTTAGTTACTAGTTACTTTAGTTACTCCGCTACATCGATCTGTTACAGCTTTAGTTACTAGTTACTTCAGTTACTCCACTACATTCATCTGTTCCAGCTTTAGTTATTAGTTACTTTAGTTACTCCACTACATTCATCAGTTCCAGCTTTAGTTACTAGTTACTTTAGTTACTCCGCTCCATTCATCTGTTCCTGCTTTAGTTACTAGTTACTTTAGTTACTCCACTGCATTCATCTGTTACAGCTTTAGTTACTAGTTACTTTAGTTACTCCACTACATTCATCTGTCAGAGCTTTAGTTACTAGTTACTTTAGTTACTCCACTACATTCATCTGTTACAGCTTTAGTTACTAGTTACTTTAGTTACTCCGCTACATTCATCTGTTACAGCTTTAGTTACTAGTTACTTTAGTTACTAGTTACTTTAGTTACTCCACTACATTCATCTGTTCCAGCTTTAGTTACTAGTTACTTTAGTTACTCCACTACATCCATCTGTTACAGCTTTAGTTACTAGTTACTTTAGTTACTCCGCTACATTCATCTGTTACAGCTTTAGTTACTAGTTACTTTAGTTACTAGTTACTTTAGTTACTCCACTACATTCATCTGTTCCAGCTTTAGTTACTAGTTACTTTAGTTACTCCACTACATTCATCTGTTACAGCTTTAGTTACTAGTTACTTTAGTTACTCCACTACATTCATCTGTTACAACTTTAGTTACTTCAGTTACTCCGCTACTTTAGTTACTCCACTACATTCATCTGTTCCAGCTTTAGTTACTAGTTACTTTAGTTACTCCACTACATTCATCTGTTCCAGCTTTAGTTACTAGTTACTTTAGTTACTCCACTACATTCATCTGTTACAGCTTTAGTTACTAGTTACTTTAGTTACTAGTTACTTTAGTTACTCCACTACATTCACCTGTTACAGCTTTAGTTACTAGTTACTTTAGTTACTCCACTACATTCACCTGTTACAGCTTTAGTTACTAGTTACTCCACTACATTAATCTGTTACAGCTTTAGTTACTAGTTACTCCACTACCTTCATCTGTTACAGCTTTAGTGACTAGTTACTTTAGTTACTCCGCTACATTCATCTGTTCCAGCTTTAGTTACTAGTTACTTTAGTTACTAGTTACTTTAGTTACTCCACTACATTCATTTGTTCCAGCTTTAGTTACTAGTTACTTTCGTTACTCCGCTACATTCATCTGTTACAGCTTTAGTTACTAGTTACTTTAGTTACTCCGCTACATTCATCTGTTCCAGCTTTAGTTACTAGTTACTTTAGTTACTCCGCTACATTGACCTGTTACAGCTTTAGTTACTAGTTACTTTAGTTACTAGTTACTTTAGTTACTCCGCTACATTCATCTGTTCCAGCTTTAGTTACTAGTTACTTTAGTTACTCCGCTACATTGACCTGTTACAGCTTTAGTTACTAGTTACTTTAGTTACTCCGCTACATTGACCTGTTACAGCTTTAGTTACTAGTTACTTCAGTTACTCCACTACATTCATCTGTTCCAGCTTTAGTTATTAGTTACTTTAGTTACTCCACTACATTCATCAGTTCCAGCTTTAGTTACTAGTTACTTTAGTTACTCCGCTCCATTCATCTGTTCCTGCTTTAGTTACTAGTTACTTTAGTTACTCCACTACATTCATCTGTTACAGCTTTAGTTACTAGTTACTTTAGTTACTCCGCTACATTCATCTGTTACAGCTTTAGTTACTAGTTACTTTAGTTACTAGTTACTTTAGTTACTCCACTACATTCATCTGTTCCAGCTTTAGTTACTAGTTACTTTAGTTACTCCACTACATTCATCTGTTACAGCTTTAGTTACTAGTTACTTTAGTTACTCCACTACATTCATCTGTTACAACTTTAGTTACTTCAGTTACTCCGCTACTTTAGTTACTCCACTACATTCATCTGTTCCAGCTTTAGTTACTAGTTACTTTCGTTACTCCGCTACATTGACCTGTTACAGCTTTAGTTACTAGTTACTTTAGTTACTCCGCTACATTCATGTTACAGCTTTAGTTACTAATTACTTTAGTTACTAGTTACTTTAGTTACTCCGCTACATTCATCTGTTCCAGCTGTAGCTACTAGTTACTTTAGTTACTCCGCTACATTCATGTTACAGCTTTAGTTACTAGTTACTTTAGTTACTAGTTACTTTAGTTACTCCACTACATTCATCTGTTCCAGCTTTAGTTACTAGTTACTTTAGTTACTCCACTACATTCACCTGTTACAGCTTTAGTTACTAGTTACTTTAGTTACTCCACTACATTCATCTGTTCCAGCTTTAGTTACTTTAGTTACTCCACTACATTCATCTGTTCCAGCTTTAGTTACTAGTTACTTAAGTTACTCCACTATATTCATCTGTTACAACTTTAGTTACTTCAGTTACTCCTCTACTTTAGTTACTCCACTACATTCATCTGTTCCAGCTTTAGTTACTAGTTACTTTAGTTACTCCGCTACATTGACCTGTTACAGCTTTAGTTACTAGTTACTTTAGTTACTCCGCTACATTCATGTTACAGCTTTAGTTACTAATTACTTTAGTTACTAGTTACTTTAGTTACTAGTTACTTAAGTTACTCCACTACATTCATCTGTTCCAGCTTTAGTTACTAGTTACTTTAGTTACTCCAATACATTCATCTGTTACAGCTTTAGTTACTAGTTACTTCAGTTACTCCACTACATTCATCTGTTCCAGCTTTAGTTATTAGTTACTTTAGTTACTCCACTACATTCATCAGTTCCAGCTTTAGTTACTAGTTACTTTAGTTACTCCGCTCCATTCATCTGTTCCTGCTTTAGTTACTAGTTACTTTAGTTACTCCACTGCATTCATCTGTTACAGCTTTAGTTACTAGTTACTTTAGTTACTCCACTACATTCATCTGTCAGAGCTTTAGTTACTAGTTACTTTAGTTACTCCACTACATTCATCTGTTACAGCTTTAGTTACTAGTTACTTTAGTTACTCCGCTACATTCATCTGTTACAGCTTTAGTTACTAGTTACTTTAGTTACTAGTTACTTTAGTTACTCCACTACATTCATCTGTTCCCGCTTTAGTTACTAGTTACTTTAGTTACTCCACTACATCCATCTGTTACAGCTTTAGTTACTAGTTACTTTAGTTACTCCGCTACATTCATCTGTTACAGCTTTAGTTACTAGTTACTTTAGTTACTAGTTACTTTAGTTACTCCACTACATTCATCTGTTCCAGCTTTAGTTACTAGTTACTTTAGTTACTCCACTACATTCATCTGTTACAGCTTTAGTTACTAGTTACTTTAGTTACTCCACTACATTCATCTGTTACAACTTTAGTTACTTCAGTTACTCCGCTACTTTAGTTACTCCACTACATTCATCTGTTCCAGCTTTAGTTACTAGTTACTTTAGTTACTCCACTACATTCATCTGTTCCAGCTTTAGTTACTAGTTACTTTAGTTACTCCACTACATTCATCTGTTACAGCTTTAGTTACTAGTTACTTTAGTTACTAGTTACTTTAGTTACTCCACTACATTCACCTGTTACAGCTTTAGTTACTAGTTACTTTAGTTACTCCACTACATTCACCTGTTACAGCTTTAGTTACTAGTTACTCCACTACATTAATCTGTTACAGCTTTAGTTACTAGTTACTCCACTACCTTCATCTGTTACAGCTTTAGTTACTAGTTACTTTAGTTACTCCGCTACATTCATCTGTTCCAGCTTTAGTTACTAGTTACTTTAGTTACTAGTTACTTTAGTTACTCCACTACATTCATTTGTTCCAGCTTTAGTTACTAGTTACTTTCGTTACTCCGCTACATTCATCTGTTACAGCTTTAGTTACTAGTTACTTTAGTTACTCCGCTACATTCATCTGTTCCAGCTTTAGTTACTAGTTACTTTAGTTACTCCGCTACATTGACCTGTTACAGCTTTAGTTACTAGTTACTTTAGTTACTCCGCTACATTGACCTGTTACAGCTTTAGTTACTAGTTACTTCAGTTACTCCACTACATTCATCTGTTCCAGCTTTAGTTATTAGTTACTTTAGTTACTCCACTACATTCATCAGTTCCAGCTTTAGTTACTAGTTACTTTAGTTACTCCGCTCCATTCATCTGTTCCTGCTTTAGTTACTAGTTACTTTAGTTACTCCACTACATTCGTCTGTTACAGCTTTAGTTACTAGTTACTTTAGTTACTCCGCTACATTCATCTGTTACAGCTTTAGTTACTAGTTACTTTAGTTACTAGTTACTTTAGTTACTCCACTACATTCATCTGTTCCAGCTTTAGTTACTAGTTACTTTAGTTACCTCACTACATTCATCTGTTACAGCTTTAGTTACTAGTTACTTTAGTTACTCCACTACATTTATCTGTTACAACTTTAGTTACTTCAGTTACTCCGCTACTTTAGTTACTCCACTACATTCATCTGTTCCAGCTTTAGTTACTAGTTACTTTCGTTACTCCGCTACATTGACCTGTTACAGCTTTAGTTACTAGTTACTTTAGTTACTCCGCTACATTCATGTTACAGCTTTAGTTACTAATTACTTTAGTTACTAGTTACGTTAGTTACTCCGCTACATTCATCTGTTCCAGCTGTAGCTACTAGTTACATTAGTTACTCCGCTACATTCATGTTACAGCTTTAGTTACTAGTTACTTTAGTTACTAGTTACTTTAGTTACTCCACTACATTCATCTGTTCCAGCTTTAGTTACTAGTTACTTTAGTTACTCCACTACATTCACCTGTTACAGCTTTAGTTACTAGTTACTTTAGTTACTCCACTACATTCATCTGTTCCAGCTTTAGTTACTTTAGTTACTCCACTACATTCATCTGTTCCAGCTTTAGTTACTAGTTACTTTAGTTACTCCACTATATTCACCTGTTACAACTTTAGTTACTTCAGTTACTCCTCTACTTTAGTTACTCCACTACATTCATCTGTTCCAGCTTTAGTTACTAGTTACTTTAGTTACTCCGCTACATTGACCTGTTACAGCTTTAGTTACTAGTTACTTTAGTTACTCCGCTACATTCATGTTACAGCTTTAGTTACTAATTACTTTAGTTACTAGTTACTTTAGTTACTAGTTACTTTAGTTACTCCACTACATTCATCTGTTCCAGCTTTAGTTACTAGTTACTTTAGTTACTCCAATACATTCATCTGTTACAGCTTTAGTTACTAGTTACTTTAGTTACTCCACTACATTCATCTGTTACAACTTTAGTTACTTCAGTTACTCCGCTACTATAGTTACTCCACTACATTCACCTGTTACAGCTTTAGTTACTAGTTACTTTAGTTACTCCGCTACATTCATCTGTTCCAGCTTTAGTTATTAGTTACTTTAGTTACTCCACTACATTCATCAGTTCCAGCTTTAGATACTAGTTACTTTAGTTACTCCGCTCCATTCATCTGTTCCAGCTTTAGTTACTAGTTACTTTAGTTACTCCGCTACATTCATCTGTTCCAGCTTTAGTTATTAGTTACTTTAGTTACTCCACTACATTCATCAGTTCCAGCTTTAGATACTAGTTACTTTAGTTACTCCGCTCCATTCATCTGTTACAGCTTTAGTTACTAGTTACTAGTTACTTCAGTTACTCCACTACATTCACCTGTTCAAGCTTTAGTTACTAGTTACTTCAGTTACTCCACTACATTCACCTGTTACAGCTTTAGTTACTAGTTACTTTAGTTACTCCGCTACATTGACCTGTTACAGCTTTAGTTACTAGTTATTTTAGTTACTAGTTACTTTAGTTACTCCGCTACATTCATCTGTTCCAGCTTTAGTTACTAGTTACTTTAGTTACTCCACTAAATTAACCTGTTACAGCTTTAGTTACTAGGTACTTTAGTTACTAGTTACTTTAGTTACTCCGCTACATTCATCTGTTACAGCTTTAGTTACTAGTTACTTTAGTTACTCCGCTACATTGACCTGTTGCAGCTTTAGTTACTAGTTACTTTAGTTACTCCACTACATTCATCTGTTCCAGCTTTAGTTATTAGTTACTTTAGTTACTCCACTACATTCATCTGTTCCAGCTTTAGTTACTAGTTACTTTAGTTACTCTGCTACATTCATCTGTTACAGCTTTAGTTACTAGTTACTATAGTTACTCCGCTACATTGACCTGTTACAGCTTTAGTTACTAGTTACTTTAGTTACTCCACTACATTCATCTGTTCCAGCTTTAGTTATTAGTTACTTTAGTTACTCCACTACATTCATCTGTTCCAGCTTTAGTTACTAGTTACTTTAGTTACTCCACTACATTCATCTGTTCCAGCTTTAGTTACTAGTTACTTTAGTTACTCCACTACATTCACCTGTTACAGCTTTAGTTACTAGTTACTTTAGTTACTACACTACATTCACCTGTTACAGCTTTAGTTACTAGTTACTCCACTACATTCATCTGTTACAGCTTTAGTTACTAGTTACTCCACTACCTTCATCTGTTACAGCTTTAGTTACTAGTTACTTTAGTTACTAGTTACTTTAGTTACTCCGCTACATTCATCTGTTCCAGCTTTAGTTACTAGTTTCTTTAGTTACTAGTTACTTTAGTTACTCCACTACATTCATTTGTTCCAGCTTTAGTTACTAGTTACTTTCGTTACTTCGCTACATTCATCTGTTACAGCTTTAGTTACTAGTTACTTTAGTTACTCCGCTACATTCATCTGTTCCAGCTTTAGTTACTAGTTACTTTAGTTACTCCGCTACATTGACCTGTTACAGCTTTAGTTACTAGTTACTTTAGTTACTCCGCTACATTCATCTGTTCCAGCTTTAGTTACTAGTTACTTTAGTTACTCCGCTACATTGACCTGTTACAGCTTTAGTTACTAGTTACTTTAGTTACTCCGCTACATTGACCTGTTACAGCTTTAGTTACTAGTTACTTCAGTTACTCCACTACATTCATCTGTTCCAGCTTTAGTTATTAGTTACTTTAGTTACTCCACTACATTCATCTGTTCCAGCTTTAGTTACTAGTTACTTTAGTTACTCCACTACATTCATCTGTCAGAGCTTTAGTTACTAGTTACTTTAGTTACTCCACTACATTCATCTGTTACAGCTTTAGTTACTAGTTACTTTAGTTACTCCGCTACATTCATCTGTTACAGCTTTAGTTACTAGTTACTTTAGTTACTAGTTACTTTAGTTACTCCACTACATTCATCTGTTCCAGCTTTAGTTACTAGTTACTTTAGTTACTCCACTACATTCATCTGTTACAGCTTTAGTTACTAGTTACTTTAGTTACTCCACTACATTCATCTGTTACAACTTTAGTTACTTCAGTTACTCCGCTACTTTAGTTACTCCACTACATTCATCTGTTCCAGCTTTAGTTACTAGTTACTTTAGTTACTCCGCTCCATTCATCTGTTCCTGCTTTAGTTACTAGTTACTTTAGTTACTCCACTGCATTCATCTGTTACAGCTTTAGTTACTAGTTACTTTAGTTACTCCACTACATTCATCTGTCAGAGCTTTAGTTACTAGTTACTTTAGTTACTCCACTACATTCATCTGTTACAGCTTTAGTTACTAGTTACTTTAGTTACTCCGCTACATTCATCTGTTACAGCTTTAGTTACTAGTTACTTTAGTTACTAGTTACTTTAGTTACTCCACCACATTCATCTGTTCCCGCTTTAGTTACTAGTTACTTTAGTTACTCCACTACATCCATCTGTTACAGCTTTAGTTACTAGTTACTTTAGTTACTCCGCTACATTCATCTGTTACAGCTTTAGTTACTAGTTACTTTAGTTACTAGTTACTTTAGTTACTCCACTACATTCATCTGTTCCAGCTTTAGTTACTAGTTACTTTAGTTACTCCACTACATTCATCTGTTACAGCTTTAGTTACTAGTTACTTTAGTTACTCCACTACATTCATCTGTTACAACTTTAGTTACTTCAGTTACTCCGCTACTTTAGTTACTCCACTACATTCATCTGTTCCAGCTTTAGTTACTAGTTACTTTAGTTACTCCACTACATTCATCTGTTCCAGCTTTAGTTACTAGTTACTTTAGTTACTCCACTACATTCATCTGTTACAGCTTTAGTTACTAGTTACTTTAGTTACTAGTTACTTTAGTTACTCCACTACATTCACCTGTTACAGCTTTAGTTACTAGTTACTTTAGTTACTCCACTACATTCACCTGTTACAGCTTTAGTTACTAGTTACTCCACTACATTAATCTGTTACAGCTTTAGTTACTAGTTACTCCACTACCTTCATCTGTTACAGCTTTAGTTACTAGTTACTTTAGTTACTCCGCTACATTCATCTGTTCCAGCTTTAGTTACTAGTTACTTTAGTTACTAGTTACTTTAGTTACTCCACTACATTCATTTGTTCCAGCTTTAGTTACTAGTTACTTTCGTTACTCCGCTACATTCATCTGTTACAGCTTTAGTTACTAGTTACTTTAGTTACTCCGCTACATTCATCTGTTCCAGCTTTAGTTACTAGTTACTTTAGTTACTCCGCTACATTGACCTGTTACAGCTTTAGTTACTAGTTACTTTAGTTACTCCGCTACATTGACCTGTTACAGCTTTAGTTACTAGTTACTTCAGTTACTCCACTACATTCATCTGTTCCAGCTTTAGTTATTAGTTACTTTAGTTACTCCACTACATTCATCAGTTCCAGCTTTAGTTACTAGTTACTTTAGTTACTCCGCTCCATTCATCTGTTCCTGCTTTAGTTACTAGTTACTTTAGTTACTCCACTACATTCGTCTGTTACAGCTTTAGTTACTAGTTACTTTAGTTACTCCGCTACATTCATCTGTTACAGCTTTAGTTACTAGTTACTTTAGTTACTAGTTACTTTAGTTACTCCACTACATTCATCTGTTCCAGCTTTAGTTACTAGTTACTTTAGTTACTCCACTACATTCATCTGTTACAGCTTTAGTTACTAGTTACTTTAGTTACTCCACTACATTTATCTGTTACAACTTTAGTTACTTCAGTTACTCCGCTACTTTAGTTACTCCACTACATTCATCTGTTCCAGCTTTAGTTACTAGTTACTTTCGTTACTCCGCTACATTGACCTGTTACAGCTTTAGTTACTAGTTACTTTAGTTACTCCGCTACATTCATGTTACAGCTTTAGTTACTAATTACTTTAGTTACTAGTTACGTTAGTTACACCGCTACATTCATCTGTTCCAGCTGTAGCTACTAGTTACATTAGTTACTCCGCTACATTCATGTTACAGCTTTAGTTACTAGTTACTTTAGTTACTAGTTACTTTAGTTACTCCACTACATTCATCTGTTCCAGCTTTAGTTACTAGTTACTTTAGTTACTCCACTACATTCACCTGTTACAGCTTTAGTTACTAGTTACTTTAGTTACTCCACTACATTCATCTGTTCCAGCTTTAGTTACTTTAGTTACTCCACTACATTCATCTGTTCCAGCTTTAGTTACTAGTTACTTTAGTTACTCCACTATATTCACCTGTTACAACTTTAGTTACTTCAGTTACTCCTCTACTTTAGTTACTCCACTACATTCATCTGTTCCAGCTTTAGTTACTAGTTACTTTAGTTACTCCGCTACATTGACCTGTTACAGCTTTAGTTACTAGTTACTTTAGTTACTCCGCTACATTCATGTTACAGCTTTAGTTACTAATTACTTTAGTTACTAGTTACTTTAGTTACTAGTTACTTTAGTTACTCCACTACATTCATCTGTTCCAGCTTTAGTTACTAGTTACTTTAGTTACTCCAATACATTCATCTGTTACAGCTTTAGTTACTAGTTACTTTAGTTACTCCACTACATTCATCTGTTACAACTTTAGTTACTTCAGTTACTCCGCTACTATAGTTACTCCACTACATTCACCTGTTACAGCTTTAGTTACTAGTTACTTTAGTTACTCCGCTACATTCATCTGTTCCAGCTTTAGTTATTAGTTACTTTAGTTACTCCACTACATTCATCAGTTCCAGCTTTAGATACTAGTTACTTTAGTTACTCCGCTCCATTCATCTGTTCCAGCTTTAGTTACTAGTTACTTTAGTTACTCCGCTACATTCATCTGTTCCAGCTTTAGTTATTAGTTACTTTAGTTACTCCACTACATTCATCAGTTCCAGCTTTAGATACTAGTTACTTTAGTTACTCCGCTCCATTCATCTGTTACAGCTTTAGTTACTAGTTACTAGTTACTTCAGTTACTCCACTACATTCACCTGTTCAAGCTTTAGTTACTAGTTACTTCAGTTACTCCACTACATTCACCTGTTACAGCTTTAGTTACTAGTTACTTTAGTTACTCCGCTACATTGACCTGTTACAGCTTTAGTTACTAGTTATTTTAGTTACTAGTTACTTTAGTTACTCCGCTACATTCATCTGTTCCAGCTTTAGTTACTAGTTACTTTAGTTACTCCACTAAATTAACCTGTTACAGCTTTAGTTACTAGGTACTTTAGTTACTAGTTACTTTAGTTACTCCGCTACATTCATCTGTTACAGCTTTAGTTACTAGTTACTTTAGTTACTCCGCTACATTGACCTGTTGCAGCTTTAGTTACTAGTTACTTTAGTTACTCCACTACATTCATCTGTTCCAGCTTTAGTTATTAGTTACTTTAGTTACTCCACTACATTCATCTGTTCCAGCTTTAGTTACTAGTTACTTTAGTTACTCTGCTACATTCATCTGTTACAGCTTTAGTTACTAGTTACTATAGTTACTCCGCTACATTGACCTGTTACAGCTTTAGTTACTAGTTACTTTAGTTACTCCACTACATTCATCTGTTCCAGCTTTAGTTATTAGTTACTTTAGTTACTCCACTACATTCATCTGTTCCAGCTTTAGTTACTAGTTACTTTAGTTACTCCACTACATTCATCTGTTCCAGCTTTAGTTACTAGTTACTTTAGTTACTCCACTACATTCACCTGTTACAGCTTTAGTTACTAGTTACTTTAGTTACTACACTACATTCACCTGTTACAGCTTTAGTTACTAGTTACTCCACTACATTCATCTGTTACAGCTTTAGTTACTAGTTACTCCACTACCTTCATCTGTTACAGCTTTAGTTACTAGTTACTTTAGTTACTAGTTACTTTAGTTACTCCGCTACATTCATCTGTTCCAGCTTTAGTTACTAGTTTCTTTAGTTACTAGTTACTTTAGTTACTCCACTACATTCATTTGTTCCAGCTTTAGTTACTAGTTACTTTCGTTACTTCGCTACATTCATCTGTTACAGCTTTAGTTACTAGTTACTTTAGTTACTCCGCTACATTCATCTGTTCCAGCTTTAGTTACTAGTTACTTTAGTTACTCCGCTACATTGACCTGTTACAGCTTTAGTTACTAGTTACTTTAGTTACTCCGCTACATTCATCTGTTCCAGCTTTAGTTACTAGTTACTTTAGTTACTCCGCTACATTGACCTGTTACAGCTTTAGTTACTAGTTACTTTAGTTACTCCGCTACATTGACCTGTTACAGCTTTAGTTACTAGTTACTTCAGTTACTCCACTACATTCATCTGTTCCAGCTTTAGTTATTAGTTACTTTAGTTACTCCACTACATTCATCTGTTCCAGCTTTAGTTACTAGTTACTTTAGTTACTCCACTACATTCATCTGTCAGAGCTTTAGTTACTAGTTACTTTAGTTACTCCACTACATTCATCTGTTACAGCTTTAGTTACTAGTTACTTTAGTTACTCCGCTACATTCATCTGTTACAGCTTTAGTTACTAGTTACTTTAGTTACTAGTTACTTTAGTTACTCCACTACATTCATCTGTTCCAGCTTTAGTTACTAGTTACTTTAGTTACTCCACTACATTCATCTGTTACAGCTTTAGTTACTAGTTACTTTAGTTACTCCACTACATTCATCTGTTACAACTTTAGTTACTTCAGTTACTCCGCTACTTTAGTTACTCCACTACATTCATCTGTTCCAGCTTTAGTTACTAGTTACTTTAGTTACTCCGCTACATTCATCTGTTCCAGCTTTAGTTACTAGTTACTTTAGTTACTCCACTAAATTAACCTGTTACAGCTTTAGTTACTAGGTACTTTAGTTACTAGTTACTTTAGTTACTCCGCTACATTCATCTGTTACAGCTTTAGTTACTAGTTACTTTAGTTACTCCGCTACATTGACCTGTTGCAGCTTTAGTTACTAGTTACTTTAGTTACTCCACTACATTCATCTGTTCCAGCTTTAGTTATTAGTTACTTTAGTTACTCCACTACATTCATCTGTTCCAGCTTTAGTTACTAGTTACTTTAGTTACTCTGCTACATTCATCTGTTACAGCTTTAGTTACTAGTTACTATAGTTACTCCGCTACATTGACCTGTTACAGCTTTAGTTACTAGTTACTTTAGTTACTCCACTACATTCATCTGTTCCAGCTTTAGTTATTAGTTACTTTAGTTACTCCACTACATTCATCTGTTCCAGCTTTAGTTACTAGTTACTTTAGTTACTCCACTACATTCATCTGTTCCAGCTTTAGTTACTAGTTACTTTAGTTACTCCACTACATTCACCTGTTACAGCTTTAGTTACTAGTTACTTTAGTTACTACACTACATTCACCTGTTACAGCTTTAGTTACTAGTTACTCCACTACATTCATCTGTTACAGCTTTAGTTACTAGTTACTCCACTACCTTCATCTGTTACAGCTTTAGTTACTAGTTACTTTAGTTACTAGTTACTTTAGTTACTCCGCTACATTCATCTGTTCCAGCTTTAGTTACTAGTTTCTTTAGTTACTAGTTACTTTAGTTACTCCACTACATTCATTTGTTCCAGCTTTAGTTACTAGTTACTTTCGTTACTTCGCTACATTCATCTGTTACAGCTTTAGTTACTAGTTACTTTAGTTACTCCGCTACATTCATCTGTTCCAGCTTTAGTTACTAGTTACTTTAGTTACTCCGCTACATTGACCTGTTACAGCTTTAGTTACTAGTTACTTTAGTTACTCCGCTACATTCATCTGTTCCAGCTTTAGTTACTAGTTACTTTAGTTACTCCGCTACATTGACCTGTTACAGCTTTAGTTACTAGTTACTTTAGTTACTCCGCTACATTGACCTGTTACAGCTTTAGTTACTAGTTACTTCAGTTACTCCACTACATTCATCTGTTCCAGCTTTAGTTATTAGTTACTTTAGTTACTCCACTACATTCATCTGTTCCAGCTTTAGTTACTAGTTACTTTAGTTACTCCACTACATTCATCTGTCAGAGCTTTAGTTACTAGTTACTTTAGTTACTCCACTACATTCATCTGTTACAGCTTTAGTTACTAGTTACTTTAGTTACTCCGCTACATTCATCTGTTACAGCTTTAGTTACTAGTTACTTTAGTTACTAGTTACTTTAGTTACTCCACTACATTCATCTGTTCCAGCTTTAGTTACTAGTTACTTTAGTTACTCCACTACATTCATCTGTTACAGCTTTAGTTACTAGTTACTTTAGTTACTCCACTACATTCATCTGTTACAACTTTAGTTACTTCAGTTACTCCGCTACTTTAGTTACTCCACTACATTCATCTGTTCCAGCTTTAGTTACTAGTTACTTTAGTTACTCCACTACATTCATCTGTTCCAGCTTTAGTTACTAGTTACTTTAGTTACTCCACTACATTCATCTGTTACAGCTTTAGTTACTAGTTACTTTAGTTACTAGTTACTTTAGTTACTCCACTACATTCACCTGTTACAGCTTTAGTTACTAGTTACTTTAGTTACTCCACTACATTCACCTGTTACAGCTTTAGTTACTAGTTACTCCACTACATTCATCTGTTACAGCTTTAGTTACTAGTTACTCCACTACCTTCATCTGTTACTGCTTTAGTTACTAGTTACTTTAGTTACTAGTTACTTTAGTTACTCCGCTACATTCATCTGTTCCAGCTTTAGTTACTAGTTACTTTAGTTACTAGTTACTTTAGTTACTCCACTACATTCATTTGTTCCAGCTTTAGTTACTAGTTACTTTCGTTACTCCGCTACATTCATCTGTTACAGCTTTAGTTACTAGTTACTTTAGTTACTCCGCTACATTCATCTGTTCCAGCTTTAGTTACTAGTTACTTTAGTTACTCCGCTACATTGACCTGTTACAGCTTTAGTTACTAGTTACTTTAGTTACTAGTTACTTTAGTTACTCCGCTACATTCATCTGTTCCAGCTTTAGTTACTAGTTACTTTAGTTACTCCGCTACATTGACCTGTTACAGCTTTAGTTACTAGTTACTTTAGTTACTCCGCTACATTGACCTGTTACAGCTTTAGTTACTAGTTACTTCAGTTACTCCACTACATTCATCTGTTCCAGCTTTAGTTATTAGTTACTTTAGTTACTCCACTACATTCATCAGTTCCAGCTTTAGTTACTAGTTACTTTAGTTACTCCGCTCCATTCATCTGTTCCTGCTTTAGTTACTAGTTACTTTAGTTACTCCACTGCATTCATCTGTTACAGCTTTAGTTACTAGTTACTTTAGTTACTCCACTACATTCATCTGTCAGAGCTTTAGTTACTAGTTACTTTAGTTACTCCACTACATTCATCTGTTACAGCTTTAGTTACTAGTTACTTTAGTTACTCCGCTACATTCATCTGTTACAGCTTTAGTTACTAGTTACTTTAGTTACTAGTTACTTTAGTTACTCCACTACATTCATCTGTTCCAGCTTTAGTTACTAGTTACTTTAGTTACTCCGCTACATTCATCTGTTACAGCTTTAGTTACTAGTTACTTTAGTTACTAGTTACTTTAGTTACTCCACTACATTCATCTGTTCCAGCTTTAGTTACTAGTTACTTTAGTTACTCCACTACATTCATCTGTTCCAGCTTTAGTTACTAGTTCCTTTAGTTACTCCACTACATTCATCTGTTACAACTTTAGTTACTTCAGTTACTCCGCTACTTTAGTTACTCCACTACATTCATCTGTTCCAGCTTTAGTTACTAGTTACTTTAGTTACTCCACTACATTCATCTGTTCCAGCTTTAGTTACTAGTTACTTTAGTTACTCCACTACATTCATCTGTTACAGCTTTAGTTACTAGTTACTTTAGTTACTAGTTACTTTAGTTACTCCACTACATTCACCTGTTACAGCTTTAGTTACTAGTTACTTTAGTTACTACACTACATTCACCTGTTACAGCTTTAGTTACTAGTTACTCCACTACATTCATCTGTTACAGCTTTAGTTACTAGTTACTCCACTACCTTCATCTGTTACAGCTTTAGTTACTAGTTACTTTAGTTACTAGTTACTTTAGTTACTCCGCTACATTCATCTGTTCCAGCTTTAGTTACTAGTTTCTTTAGTTACTAGTTACTTTAGTTACTCCACTACATTCATTTGTTCCAGCTTTAGTTACTAGTTACTTTCGTTACTCCGCTACATTCATCTGTTACAGCTTTAGTTACTAGTTACTTTAGTTACTCCGCTACATTCATCTGTTCCAGCTTTAGTTACTAGTTACTTTAGTTACTCCGCTACATTGACCTGTTACAGCTTTAGTTACTAGTTACTTTAGTTACTAGTTACTTTAGTTACTCCGCTACATTCATCTGTTCCAGCTTTAGTTACTAGTTACTTTAGTTACTCCGCTACATTGACCTGTTACAGCTTTAGTTACTAGTTACTTTAGTTACTCCGCTACATTGACCTGTTACAGCTTTAGTTACTAGTTACTTCAGTTACTCCACTACATTCATCTGTTCCAGCTTTAGTTATTAGTTACTTTAGTTACTCCACTACATTCATCTGTTCCAGCTTTAGTTACTAGTTACTTTAGTTACTCCACTACATTCATCTGTCAGAGCTTTAGTTACTAGTTACTTTAGTTACTCCACTACATTCATCTGTTACAGCTTTAGTTACTAGTTACTTTAGTTACTCCGCTACATTCATCTGTTACAGCTTTAGTTACTAGTTACTTTAGTTACTAGTTACTTTAGTTACTCAACTACATTCATCTGTTCCAGCTTTAGTTACTAGTTACTTTAGTTACTCCACTACATTCATCTGTTACAGCTTTAGTTACTAGTTACTTTAGTTACTATACTACATTCATCTGTTACAACTTTAGTTACTTCAGTTACTCCGCTACTTTAGTTACTCCACTACATTCATCTGTTCCAGCTTTAGTTACTAGTTACTTTAGTTACTCCACTACATTCATCTGTTACAGCTTTAGTTACTAGTTACTTTAGTTACTAGTTACTTTAGTTACTCCACTACATTCACCTGTTACAGCTTTAGTTACTAGTTACTTTAGTTACTCCACTACATTCACCTGTTACAGCTTTAGTTACTAGTTACTCCACTACATTCATCTGTTACAGCTTTAGTTACTAGTTACTCCACTACCTTCATCTGTTACAGCTTTAGTTACTAGTTACTTTAGTTACTAGTTACTTTAGTTACTCCGCTACATTCATCTGTTCCAGCTTTAGTTACTAGTTACTTTAGTTACTAGTTACTTTAGTTACTCCACTACATTCATTTGTTCCAGCTTTAGTTACTAGTTACTTTCGTTACTCCGCTACATTCATCTGTTACAGCTTTAGTTACTAGTTACTTTAGTTACTCAGCTACATTCATCTGTTCCAGCTTTAGTTACTAGTTACTTTAGTTACTCCGCTACATTGACCTGTTACAGCTTTAGTTACTAGTTACTTTAGTTACTAGTTACTTTAGTTACTCCGCTACATTCATCTGTTCCAGCTTTAGTTACTAGTTACTTTAGTTACTCCGCTACATTGACCTGTTACAGCTTTAGTTACTAGTTACTTTAGTTACTCCGCTACATTGACCTGTTACAGCTTTAGTTACTAGTTACTTCAGTTACTCCACTACATTCATCTGTTCCAGCTTTAGTTATTAGTTACTTTAGTTACTCCACTACATTCATCAGTTCCATCTTTAGTTACTAGTTACTTTAGTTACTCCGCTCCATTCATCTGTTCCTGCTTTAGTTACTAGTTACTTTAGTTACTCCACTGCATTCATCTGTTACAGCTTTAGTTACTAGTTACTTTAGTTACTCCACTACATTCATCTGTCAGAGCTTTAGTTACTAGTTACTTTAGTTACTCCACTACATTCATCTGTTACAGCTTTAGTTACTAGTTACTTTAGTTACTCCGCTACATTCATCTGTTACAGCTTTAGTTACTAGTTACTTTAGTTACTAGTTACTTTAGTTACTCCACTACATTCATCTGTTCCAGCTTTAGTTACTAGTTACTTTAGTTACTCAGCTACATTCATCTGTTCCAGCTTTAGTTACTAGTTACTTTAGTTACTCCGCTACATTGACCTGTTACAGCTTTAGTTACTAGTTACTTTAGTTACTAGTTACTTTAGTTACTCCGCTACATTCATCTGTTCCAGCTTTAGTTACTAGTTACTTTAGTTACTCCGCTACATTGACCTGTTACAGCTTTAGTTACTAGTTACTTTAGTTACTCCGCTACATTGACCTGTTACAGCTTTAGTTACTAGTTACTTCAGTTACTCCACTACATTCATCTGTTCCAGCTTTAGTTATTAGTTACTTTAGTTACTCCACTACATTCATCAGTTCCAGCTTTAGTTACTAGTTACTTTAGTTACTCCGCTCCATTCATCTGTTCCTGCTTTAGTTACTAGTTACTTTAGTTACTCCACTACATTCATCTGTCAGAGCTTTAGTTACTAGTTACTTTAGTTACTCCACTACATTCATCTGTTACAGCTTTAGTTACTAGTTACTTTAGTTACTCCGCTACATTCATCTGTTACAGCTTTAGTTACTAGTTACTTTAGTTACTAGTTACTTTAGTTACTCCACTACATTCATCTGTTCCAGCTTTAGTTACTAGTTACTTTAGTTACTCCACTAAATTCATCTGTTACAGCTTTAGTTACTAGTTACTTTAGTTACTCCACTACATTCATCTGTTACAACTTTAGTTACTTCAGTTACTCCGCTACTTTAGTTACTCCACTACATTCATCTGTTCCAGCTTTAGTTACTAGTTACTTTCGTTACTCCGCTACATTGACCTGTTACAGCTTTAGTTACTAGTTACTTTAGTTACTCCGCTACATTCATGTTACAGCTTTAGTTACTAATTACTTTAGTTACTAGTTACTTTAGTTACTCCGCTACATTCATCTGTTCCAGCTGTAGCTACTAGTTACTTTAGTTACTCCGCTACATTCATGTTACAGCTTTAGTTACTAGTTACTTTAGTTACTAGTTACTTTAGTTACTCCACTACATTCATCTGTTCCAGCTTTAGTTACTAGTTACTTTAGTTACTCCACTACATTCACCTGTTACAGCTTTAGTTACTAGTTACTTTAGTTACTCCATTACATTCATCTGTTCCAGCTTTAGTTACTAGTTACTTTAGTTACTCCACTACATTCATCTGTTCCAGCTTTAGTTACTAGTTACTTTAGTTACTCCACTACATTCATCTGTTCCAGCTTTAGTTACTAGTTACTTTAGTTACTCCACTACATTCATCTGTTCCAGCTTTAGTTACTAGTTACTTTAGTTACTCCGCTACATTCATCTGTTCCAGCTTTAGTTACTAGTTACTTCAGTTACTCCACTACATTCATCTGTTCCAGCTTTAGTTACTAGTTACTTTAGTTACTCCACTACATCCATCTGTTCCAGCTTTAGTTACTAGTTACTTTAGTTACTCCACTACATTCATCCGTTACAGCTTTAGTTACTAGTTACTTTAGTTACTCCACTACATTCATCTGTTACAGCTTTAGTTACTAGTTACTTTAGTTACTAGTTACTTTAGTTACTCCACTACATTCATCTGTTCCAGCTTTAGTTACTAGTTACTTTAGTTACTCCGCTACATTCATGTTACAGCTTTAGTTACCAGTTACTTTAGTTACTAGTTACTTTAGTTACTCCACTACATTCATCTGTTCCAGCTTTAGTTACTAGGTACTTTAGTTACTCCACTACATTCATCTGTTACAGCTTTAGTTACTAGTTACTTTAGTTACTCCACTACATTCATCTGTTACAACTTTAGTTACTTCAGTTACTCCGCTACTTTAGTTACTCCACTACATTCATCTGTTCCAGCTTTAGTTACTAGTTACATTAGTTACTCCGCTACATTCATCTGTTCCAGCTTTAGTTACTAGTTACTTCAGTTACTCCACTACATTCATCTGTTCCAGCTTTAGTTACTAGTTACTTTAGTTACTCCACTACATCCATCTGTTCCAGCTTTAGTTACTAGTTACTTTAGTTACTCCACTACATTCATCTGTTACAGCTTTAGTTACTAGTTACTTTAGTTACTCCACTACAATCATCTGTTACAGCTTTAGTTACTAGTTACTTTAGTTACTAGTTACTTTAGTTACTCCACTACATTCATCTGTTCCAGCTTTAGTTACTAGTTACTTTAGTTACTCCGCTACATTCATCTGTTACAGCTTTAGTTACTAGTTACTTTAGTTACTAGTTACTTTAGTTACTCCACTACATTCATCTGTTCCAGCTTTAGTTACTAGTTACTTTAGTTACTCCACTACATTCATCTGTTCCAGCTTTAGTTACTAGTTCCTTTAGTTACTCCACTACATTCATCTGTTACAACTTTAGTTACTTCAGTTACTCCGCTACTTTAGTTACTCCACTACATTCATCTGTTCCAGCTTTAGTTACTAGTTACTTTAGTTACTCCACTACATTCATCTGTTCCAGCTTTAGTTACTAGTTACTTTAGTTACTCCACTACATTCATCTGTTACAGCTTTAGTTACTAGTTACTTTAGTTACTAGTTACTTTAGTTACTCCACTACATTCACCTGTTACAGCTTTAGTTACTAGTTACTTTAGTTACTACACTACATTCACCTGTTACAGCTTTAGTTACTAGTTACTCCACTACATTCATCTGTTACAGCTTTAGTTACTAGTTACTCCACTACCTTCATCTGTTACAGCTTTAGTTACTAGTTACTTTAGTTACTAGTTACTTTAGTTACTCCGCTACATTCATCTGTTCCAGCTTTAGTTACTAGTTTCTTTAGTTACTAGTTACTTTAGTTACTCCACTACATTCATTTGTTCCAGCTTTAGTTACTAGTTACTTTCGTTACTCCGCTACATTCATCTGTTACAGCTTTAGTTACTAGTTACTTTAGTTACTCCGCTACATTCATCTGTTCCAGCTTTAGTTACTAGTTACTTTAGTTACTCCGCTACATTGACCTGTTACAGCTTTAGTTACTAGTTACTTTAGTTACTAGTTACTTTAGTTACTCCGCTACATTCATCTGTTCCAGCTTTAGTTACTAGTTACTTTAGTTACTCCGCTACATTGACCTGTTACAGCTTTAGTTACTAGTTACTTTAGTTACTCCGCTACATTGACCTGTTACAGCTTTAGTTACTAGTTACTTCAGTTACTCCACTACATTCATCTGTTCCAGCTTTAGTTATTAGTTACTTTAGTTACTCCACTACATTCATCTGTTCCAGCTTTAGTTACTAGTTACTTTAGTTACTCCACTACATTCATCTGTCAGAGCTTTAGTTACTAGTTACTTTAGTTACTCCACTACATTCATCTGTTACAGCTTTAGTTACTAGTTACTTTAGTTACTCCGCTACATTCATCTGTTACAGCTTTAGTTACTAGTTACTTTAGTTACTAGTTACTTTAGTTACTCAACTACATTCATCTGTTCCAGCTTTAGTTACTAGTTACTTTAGTTACTCCACTACATTCATCTGTTACAGCTTTAGTTACTAGTTACTTTAGTTACTATACTACATTCATCTGTTACAACTTTAGTTACTTCAGTTACTCCGCTACTTTAGTTACTCCACTACATTCATCTGTTCCAGCTTTAGTTACTAGTTACTTTAGTTACTCCACTACATTCATCTGTTACAGCTTTAGTTACTAGTTACTTTAGTTACTAGTTACTTTAGTTACTCCACTACATTCACCTGTTACAGCTTTAGTTACTAGTTACTTTAGTTACTCCACTACATTCACCTGTTACAGCTTTAGTTACTAGTTACTCCACTACATTCATCTGTTACAGCTTTAGTTACTAGTTACTCCACTACCTTCATCTGTTACAGCTTTAGTTACTAGTTACTTTAGTTACTAGTTACTTTAGTTACTCCGCTACATTCATCTGTTCCAGCTTTAGTTACTAGTTACTTTAGTTACTAGTTACTTTAGTTACTCCACTACATTCATTTGTTCCAGCTTTAGTTACTAGTTACTTTCGTTACTCCGCTACATTCATCTGTTACAGCTTTAGTTACTAGTTACTTTAGTTACTCAGCTACATTCATCTGTTCCAGCTTTAGTTACTAGTTACTTTAGTTACTCCGCTACATTGACCTGTTACAGCTTTAGTTACTAGTTACTTTAGTTACTAGTTACTTTAGTTACTCCGCTACATTCATCTGTTCCAGCTTTAGTTACTAGTTACTTTAGTTACTCCGCTACATTGACCTGTTACAGCTTTAGTTACTAGTTACTTTAGTTACTCCGCTACATTGACCTGTTACAGCTTTAGTTATTAGTTACTTCAGTTACTCCACTACATTCATCTGTTCCAGCTTTAGTTATTAGTTACTTTAGTTACTCCACTACATTCATCAGTTCCATCTTTAGTTACTAGTTACTTTAGTTACTCCGCTCCATTCATCTGTTCCTGCTTTAGTTACTAGTTACTTTAGTTACTCCACTGCATTCATCTGTTACAGCTTTAGTTACTAGTTACTTTAGTTACTCCACTACATTCATCTGTCAGAGCTTTAGTTACTAGTTACTTTAGTTACTCCACTACATTCATCTGTTCCAGCTGTAGCTACTAGTTACTTTAGTTACTCCGCTACATTCATGTTACAGCTTTAGTTACTAGTTACTTTAGTTACTAGTTACTTTAGTTACTCCACTACATTCATCTGTTCCAGCTTTAGTTACTAGTTACTTTAGTTACTCCACTACATTCACCTGTTACAGCTTTAGTTACTAGTTACTTTAGTTACTCCATTACATTCATCTGTTCCAGCTTTAGTTACTAGTTACTTTAGTTACTCCACTACATTCATCTGTTCCAGCTTTAGTTACTAGTTACTTTAGTTACTCCACTACATTCATCTGTTCCAGCTTTAGTTACTAGTTACTTTAGTTACTCCACTACATTCATCTGTTCCAGCTTTAGTTACTAGTTACTTTAGTTACTCCGCTACATTCATCTGTTCCAGCTTTAGTTACTAGTTACTTCAGTTACTCCACTACATTCATCTGTTCCAGCTTTAGTTACTAGTTACTTTAGTTACTCCACTACATCCATCTGTTCCAGCTTTAGTTACTAGTTACTTTAGTTACTCCACTACATTCATCCGTTACAGCTTTAGTTACTAGTTACTTTAGTTACTCCACTACATTCATCTGTTACAGCTTTAGTTACTAGTTACTTTAGTTACTAGTTACTTTAGTTACTCCACTACATTCATCTGTTCCAGCTTTAGTTACTAGTTACTTTAGTTACTCCGCTACATTCATGTTACAGCTTTAGTTACCAGTTACTTTAGTTACTAGTTACTTTAGTTACTCCACTACATTCATCTGTTCCAGCTTTAGTTACTAGGTACTTTAGTTACTCCACTACATTCATCTGTTACAGCTTTAGTTACTAGTTACTTTAGTTACTCCACTACATTCATCTGTTACAACTTTAGTTACTTCAGTTACTCCGCTACTTTAGTTACTCCACTACATTCATCTGTTCCAGCTTTAGTTACTAGTTACATTAGTTACTCCGCTACATTCATCTGTTCCAGCTTTAGTTACTAGTTACTTCAGTTACTCCACTACATTCATCTGTTCCAGCTTTAGTTACTAGTTACTTTAGTTACTCCACTACATCCATCTGTTCCAGCTTTAGTTACTAGTTACTTTAGTTACTCCACTACATTCATCTGTTACAGCTTTAGTTACTAGTTACTTTAGTTACTCCACTACAATCATCTGTTACAGCTTTAGTTACTAGTTACTTTAGTTACTAGTTACTTTAGTTACTCCACTACATTCATCTGTTCCAGCTTTAGTTACTAGTTACTTTAGTTACTCCGCTACATTCATCTGTTACAGCTTTAGTTACTAGTTACTTTAGTTACTAGTTACTTTAGTTACTCCACTACATTCATCTGTTCCAGCTTTAGTTACTAGTTACTTTAGTTACTCCACTACATTCATCTGTTCCAGCTTTAGTTACTAGTTCCTTTAGTTACTCCACTACATTCATCTGTTACAACTTTAGTTACTTCAGTTACTCCGCTACTTTAGTTACTCCACTACATTCATCTGTTCCAGCTTTAGTTACTAGTTACTTTAGTTACTCCACTACATTCATCTGTTCCAGCTTTAGTTACTAGTTACTTTAGTTACTCCACTACATTCATCTGTTACAGCTTTAGTTACTAGTTACTTTAGTTACTAGTTACTTTAGTTACTCCACTACATTCACCTGTTACAGCTTTAGTTACTAGTTACTTTAGTTACTACACTACATTCACCTGTTACAGCTTTAGTTACTAGTTACTCCACTACATTCATCTGTTACAGCTTTAGTTACTAGTTACTCCACTACCTTCATCTGTTACAGCTTTAGTTACTAGTTACTTTAGTTACTAGTTACTTTAGTTACTCCGCTACATTCATCTGTTCCAGCTTTAGTTACTAGTTTCTTTAGTTACTAGTTACTTTAGTTACTCCACTACATTCATTTGTTCCAGCTTTAGTTACTAGTTACTTTCGTTACTCCGCTACATTCATCTGTTACAGCTTTAGTTACTAGTTACTTTAGTTACTCCGCTACATTCATCTGTTCCAGCTTTAGTTACTAGTTACTTTAGTTACTCCGCTACATTGACCTGTTACAGCTTTAGTTACTAGTTACTTTAGTTACTAGTTACTTTAGTTACTCCGCTACATTCATCTGTTCCAGCTTTAGTTACTAGTTACTTTAGTTACTCCGCTACATTGACCTGTTACAGCTTTAGTTACTAGTTACTTTAGTTACTCCGCTACATTGACCTGTTACAGCTTTAGTTACTAGTTACTTCAGTTACTCCACTACATTCATCTGTTCCAGCTTTAGTTATTAGTTACTTTAGTTACTCCACTACATTCATCTGTTCCAGCTTTAGTTACTAGTTACTTTAGTTACTCCACTACATTCATCTGTCAGAGCTTTAGTTACTAGTTACTTTAGTTACTCCACTACATTCATCTGTTACAGCTTTAGTTACTAGTTACTTTAGTTACTCCGCTACATTCATCTGTTACAGCTTTAGTTACTAGTTACTTTAGTTACTAGTTACTTTAGTTACTCAACTACATTCATCTGTTCCAGCTTTAGTTACTAGTTACTTTAGTTACTCCACTACATTCATCTGTTACAGCTTTAGTTACTAGTTACTTTAGTTACTATACTACATTCATCTGTTACAACTTTAGTTACTTCAGTTACTCCGCTACTTTAGTTACTCCACTACATTCATCTGTTCCAGCTTTAGTTACTAGTTACTTTAGTTACTCCACTACATTCATCTGTTACAGCTTTAGTTACTAGTTACTTTAGTTACTAGTTACTTTAGTTACTCCACTACATTCACCTGTTACAGCTTTAGTTACTAGTTACTTTAGTTACTCCACTACATTCACCTGTTACAGCTTTAGTTACTAGTTACTCCACTACATTCATCTGTTACAGCTTTAGTTACTAGTTACTCCACTACCTTCATCTGTTACAGCTTTAGTTACTAGTTACTTTAGTTACTAGTTACTTTAGTTACTCCGCTACATTCATCTGTTCCAGCTTTAGTTACTAGTTACTTTAGTTACTAGTTACTTTAGTTACTCCACTACATTCATTTGTTCCAGCTTTAGTTACTAGTTACTTTCGTTACTCCGCTACATTCATCTGTTACAGCTTTAGTTACTAGTTACTTTAGTTACTCAGCTACATTCATCTGTTCCAGCTTTAGTTACTAGTTACTTTAGTTACTCCGCTACATTGACCTGTTACAGCTTTAGTTACTAGTTACTTTAGTTACTAGTTACTTTAGTTACTCCGCTACATTCATCTGTTCCAGCTTTAGTTACTAGTTACTTTAGTTACTCCGCTACATTGACCTGTTACAGCTTTAGTTACTAGTTACTTTAGTTACTCCGCTACATTGACCTGTTACAGCTTTAGTTACTAGTTACTTCAGTTACTCCACTACATTCATCTGTTCCAGCTTTAGTTATTAGTTACTTTAGTTACTCCACTACATTCATCAGTTCCATCTTTAGTTACTAGTTACTTTAGTTACTCCGCTCCATTCATCTGTTCCTGCTTTAGTTACTAGTTACTTTAGTTACTCCACTGCATTCATCTGTTACAGCTTTAGTTACTAGTTACTTTAGTTACTCCACTACATTCATCTGTCAGAGCTTTAGTTACTAGTTACTTTAGTTACTCCACTACATTCATCTGTTACAGCTTTAGTTACTAGTTACTTTAGTTACTCCGCTACATTCATCTGTTACAGCTTTAGTTACTAGTTACTTTAGTTACTAGTTACTTTAGTTACTCCACTACATTCATCTGTTCCAGCTTTAGTTACTAGTTACTTTAGTTACTCAGCTACATTCATCTGTTCCAGCTTTAGTTACTAGTTACTTTAGTTACTCCGCTACATTGACCTGTTACAGCTTTAGTTACTAGTTACTTTAGTTACTAGTTACTTTAGTTACTCCGCTACATTCATCTGTTCCAGCTTTAGTTACTAGTTACTTTAGTTACTCCGCTACATTGACCTGTTACAGCTTTAGTTACTAGTTACTTTAGTTACTCCGCTACATTGACCTGTTACAGCTTTAGTTACTAGTTACTTCAGTTACTCCACTACATTCATCTGTTCCAGCTTTAGTTATTAGTTACTTTAGTTACTCCACTACATTCATCAGTTCCAGCTTTAGTTACTAGTTACTTTAGTTACTCCGCTCCATTCATCTGTTCCTGCTTTAGTTACTAGTTACTTTAGTTACTCCACTGCATTCATCTGTTACAGCTTTAGTTACTAGTTACTTTAGTTACTCCACTACATTCATCTGTCAGAGCTTTAGTTACTAGTTACTTTAGTTACTCCACTACATTCATCTGTTACAGCTTTAGTTACTAGTTACTTTAGTTACTCCGCTACATTCATCTGTTACAGCTTTAGTTACTAGTTACTTTAGTTACTAGTTACTTTAGTTACTCCACTACATTCATCTGTTCCAGCTTTAGTTACTAGTTACTTTAGTTACTCCACTAAATTCATGTTACAGCTTTAGTTACTAGTTACTTTAGTTACTCCACTACATTCATCTGTTACAACTTTAGTTACTTCAGTTACTCCGCTACTTTAGTTACTCCACTACATTCATCTGTTCCAGCTTTAGTTACTAGTTACTTTCGTTACTCCGCTACATTGACCTGTTACAGCTTTAGTTACTAGTTACTTTAGTTACTCCGCTACATTCATGTTACAGCTTTAGTTACTAATTACTTTAGTTACTAGTTACTTTAGTTACTCCGCTACATTCATCTGTTCTAGCTGTAGCTACTAGTTACTTTAGTTACTCCGCTACATTCATGTTACAGCTTTAGTTACTAGTTACTTTAGTTACTAGTTACTTTAGTTACTCCACTACATTCATCTGTTCCAGCTTTAGTTACTAGTTACTTTAGTTACTCCACTACATTCACCTGTTACAGCTTTAGTTACTAGTTACTTTAGTTACTCCATTACATTCATCTGTTCCAGCTTTAGTTACTAGTTACTTTAGTTACTCCACTACATTCATCTGTTCCAGCTTTAGTTACTAGTTACTTTAGTTACTCCACTACATTCATCTGTTCCAGCTTTAGTTACTAGTTACTTTAGTTACTCCACTACATTCATCTGTTACAGCTTTAGTTACTAGTTACTTTAGTTACTAGTTACTTTAGTTACTCAACTACATTCATCTGTTCCAGCTTTAGTTACTAGTTACTTTAGTTACTCCACTACATTCATCTGTTACAGCTTTAGTTACTAGTTACTTTAGTTACTATACTACATTCATCTGTTACAACTTTAGTTACTTCAGTTACTCCGCTACTTTAGTTACTCCACTACATTCATCTGTTCCAGCTTTAGTTACTAGTTACTTTAGTTACTCCACTACATTCATCTGTTACAGCTTTAGTTACTAGTTACTTTAGTTACTAGTTACTTTAGTTACTCCACTACATTCACCTGTTACAGCTTTAGTTACTAGTTACTTTAGTTACTCCACTACATTCACCTGTTACAGCTTTAGTTACTAGTTACTCCACTACATTCATCTGTTACAGCTTTAGTTACTAGTTACTCCACTACCTTCATCTGTTACAGCTTTAGTTACTAGTTACTTTAGTTACTAGTTACTTTAGTTACTCCGCTACATTCATCTGTTCCAGCTTTAGTTACTAGTTACTTTAGTTACTAGTTACTTTAGTTACTCCACTACATTCATTTGTTCCAGCTTTAGTTACTAGTTACTTTCGTTACTCCGCTACATTCATCTGTTACAGCTTTAGTTACTAGTTACTTTAGTTACTCAGCTACATTCATCTGTTCCAGCTTTAGTTACTAGTTACTTTAGTTACTCCGCTACATTGACCTGTTACAGCTTTAGTTACTAGTTACTTTAGTTACTAGTTACTTTAGTTACTCCGCTACATTCATCTGTTCCAGCTTTAGTTACTAGTTACTTTAGTTACTCCGCTACATTGACCTGTTACAGCTTTAGTTACTAGTTACTTTAGTTACTCCGCTACATTGACCTGTTACAGCTTTAGTTACTAGTTACTTCAGTTACTCCACTACATTCATCTGTTCCAGCTTTAGTTATTAGTTACTTTAGTTACTCCACTACATTCATCAGTTCCATCTTTAGTTACTAGTTACTTTAGTTACTCCGCTCCATTCATCTGTTCCTGCTTTAGTTACTAGTTACTTTAGTTACTCCACTGCATTCATCTGTTACAGCTTTAGTTACTAGTTACTTTAGTTACTCCACTACATTCATCTGTCAGAGCTTTAGTTACTAGTTACTTTAGTTACTCCACTACATTCATCTGTTACAGCTTTAGTTACTAGTTACTTTAGTTACTCCGCTACATTCATCTGTTACAGCTTTAGTTACTAGTTACTTTAGTTACTAGTTACTTTAGTTACTCCACTACATTCATCTGTTCCAGCTTTAGTTACTAGTTACTTTAGTTACTCAGCTACATTCATCTGTTCCAGCTTTAGTTACTAGTTACTTTAGTTACTCCGCTACATTGACCTGTTACAGCTTTAGTTACTAGTTACTTTAGTTACTAGTTACTTTAGTTACTCCGCTACATTCATCTGTTCCAGCTTTAGTTACTAGTTACTTTAGTTACTCCGCTACATTGACCTGTTACAGCTTTAGTTACTAGTTACTTTAGTTACTCCGCTACATTGACCTGTTACAGCTTTAGTTACTAGTTACTTCAGTTACTCCACTACATTCATCTGTTCCAGCTTTAGTTATTAGTTACTTTAGTTACTCCACTACATTCATCAGTTCCAGCTTTAGTTACTAGTTACTTTAGTTACTCCGCTCCATTCATCTGTTCCTGCTTTAGTTACTAGTTACTTTAGTTACTCCACTGCATTCATCTGTTACAGCTTTAGTTACTAGTTACTTTAGTTACTCCACTACATTCATCTGTCAGAGCTTTAGTTACTAGTTACTTTAGTTACTCCACTACATTCATCTGTTACAGCTTTAGTTACTAGTTACTTTAGTTACTCCGCTACATTCATCTGTTACAGCTTTAGTTACTAGTTACTTTAGTTACTAGTTACTTTAGTTACTCCACTACATTCATCTGTTCCAGCTTTAGTTACTAGTTACTTTAGTTACTCCACTAAATTCATGTTACAGCTTTAGTTACTAGTTACTTTAGTTACTCCACTACATTCATCTGTTACAACTTTAGTTACTTCAGTTACTCCGCTACTTTAGTTACTCCACTACATTCATCTGTTCCAGCTTTAGTTACTAGTTACTTTCGTTACTCCGCTACATTGACCTGTTACAGCTTTAGTTACTAGTTACTTTAGTTACTCCGCTACATTCATGTTACAGCTTTAGTTACTAATTACTTTAGTTACTAGTTACTTTAGTTACTCCGCTACATTCATCTGTTCTAGCTGTAGCTACTAGTTACTTTAGTTACTCCGCTACATTCATGTTACAGCTTTAGTTACTAGTTACTTTAGTTACTAGTTACTTTAGTTACTCCACTACATTCATCTGTTCCAGCTTTAGTTACTAGTTACTTTAGTTACTCCACTACATTCACCTGTTACAGCTTTAGTTACTAGTTACTTTAGTTACTCCATTACATTCATCTGTTCCAGCTTTAGTTACTAGTTACTTTAGTTACTCCACTACATTCATCTGTTCCAGCTTTAGTTACTAGTTACTTTAGTTACTCCACTACATTCATCTGTTCCAGCTTTAGTTACTAGTTACTTTAGTTACTCCACTACATTCATCTGTTCCAGCTTTAGTTACTAGTTACTTTAGTTACTCCGCTACATTCATCTGTTCCAGCTTTAGTTACTAGTTACTTCAGTTACTCCACTACATTCATCTGTTCCAGCTTTAGTTACTAGTTACTTTAGTTACTCCACTACATCCATCTGTTCCAGCTTTAGTTACTAGTTACTTTAGTTACTCCACTACATTCATCCGTTACAGCTTTAGTTACTAGTTACTTTAGTTACTCCACTACATTCATCTGTTACAGCTTTAGTTACTAGTTACTTTAGTTACTAGTTACTTTAGTTACTCCACTACATTCATCTGTTCCAGCTTTAGTTACTAGTTACTTTAGTTACTCCGCTACATTCATGTTACAGCTTTAGTTACCAGTTACTTTAGTTACTAGTTACTTTAGTTACTCCACTACATTCATCTGTTCCAGCTTTAGTTACTAGGTACTTTAGTTACTCCACTACATTCATCTGTTACAGCTTTAGTTACTAGTTACTTTAGTTACTCCACTACATTCATCTGTTACAACTTTAGTTACTTCAGTTACTCCGCTACTTTAGTTACTCCACTACATTCATCTGTTCCAGCTTTAGTTACTAGTTACTTTAGTTACTCCGCTACATTCATCTGTTCCAGCTTTAGTTACTAGTTACTTCAGTTACTCCACTACATTCATCTGTTCCAGCTTTAGTTACTAGTTACTTTAGTTACTCCACTACATCCATCTGTTCCAGCTTTAGTTACTAGTTACTTTAGTTACTCCACTACATTCATCTGTTACAGCTTTAGTTACTAGTTACTTTAGTTACTCCACTACAATCATCTGTTACAGCTTTAGTTACTAGTTACTTTAGTTACTAGTTACTTTAGTTACTCCACTACATTCATCTGTTACAGCTTTAGTTAGTAGTTACTTTAGTTACTCCACTACATTCATCTGTTACAGCTTTAGTTACTAGTTACTTTAGTTACTCCACTACATTCATCTGTTACAACTTTAGTTACTTCAGTTACTCCGCTACTTTAGTTACTCCACTACATTCACCTGTTACAGCTTTAGTTACTAGTTACTTCAGTTACTCCACTACATTCATCTGTTACAGCTTTAGTTACTAGTTACTTTAGTTACTCCGCTACATTCATATGTTAGAGCTTTAGTTACTTCAGTTACTCCACTACATTCATTTGTTCCAGCTTTAGTTACTAGTTACTTTCGTTACTCCGCTACATTCCTCTGTTACAGCTTTAGTTACTAGTTACTTTAGTTACTCCGCTACATTCATCTGTTCCAGCTTTAGTTACTAGTTACTTTAGTTACTCCGCTACATTGACCTGTTACAGCTTTAGTTACTAGTTACTTTAGTTACTAGTTACTTTAGTTACTCCGCTACATTCATCTGTTCCAGCTTTAGTTACTAGTTACTTTAGTTACTCCGCTACATTGACCTGTTACAGCTTTAGTTACTAGTTACTTTAGTTACTCCGCTACATTGACCTGTTACAGCTTTAGTTACTAGTTACTTCAGTTACTCCACTACATTCATCTGTTCCAGCTTTAGTTATTAGTTACTTTAGTTACTCCACTACATTCATCAGTTCCAGCTTTAGTTACTAGTTACTTTAGTTACTCCGCTCCATTCATCTGTTCCTGCTTTAGTTACTAGTTACTTTAGTTACTCCACTGCATTCATCTGTTACAGCTTTAGTTACTAGTTACTTTAGTTACTCCGCTACATTCATCTGTTACAGCTTTAGTTACTAGTTACTTTAGTTACTAGTTACTTTAGTTACTCCACTACATTCATCTGTTCCAGCTTTAGTTACTAGTTACTTTAGTTACTCCACTACATTCATCTGTTACAGCTTTAGTTACTAGTTACTTTAGTTACTCCACTACATTCATCTGTTACAACTTTAGTTACTTCAGTTACTCCGCTACTTTAGTTACTCCACTACATTCATCTGTTCCAGCTTTAGTTACTAGTTACTTTCGTTACTCCGCTACATTGACCTGTTACAGCTTTAGTTACTAGTTACTTTAGTTACTCCGCTACATTCATGTTACAGCTTTAGTTACTAATTACTTTAGTTACTAGTTACTTTAGTTACTCCACTACATTCATCTGTTCCAGCTTTAGTTACTAGTTACTTTAGTTACTCCACTACATTCACCTGTTACAGCTTTAGTTACTAGTTACTTTAGTTACTCCATTACATTCATCTGTTCCAGCTTTAGTTACTAGTTACTTTAGTTACTCCACTACATTCATCTGTTCCAGCTTTAGTTACTAGTTACTTTAGTTACTCCACTACATTCATCTGTTCCAGCTTTAGTTACTAGTTACTTTAGTTACTCCACGACATTCATCTGTTCCAGCTTTAGTTACTAGTTACTTTAGTTACTCCGCTACATTCATCTGTTCCAGCTTTAGTTACTAGTTACTTCAGTTACTCCACAACATTCATCTGTTCCAGCTTTAGTTACTAGTTACTTTAGTTACTCCACTACATCCATCTGTTCCAGCTTTAGTTACTAGTTACTTTAGTTACTCCACTACATTCATCCGTTACAGCTTTAGTTACTAGTTACTTTAGTTACTCCACTACATTCATCTGTTACAGCTTTAGTTACTAGTTACTTTAGTTACTAGTTACTTTAGTTACTCCACTACATTCATCTGTTCCAGCTTTAGTTACTAGTTACTTTAGTTACTCCGCTACATTCATGTTACAGCTTTAGTTACCAGTTACTTTAGTTACTAGTTACTTTAGTTACTCCACTACATTCATCTGTTCCAGCTTTAGTTACTAGGTACTTTAGTTACTCCACTACATTCATCTGTTACAGCTTTAGTTACTAGTTACTTTAGTTACTCCACTACATTCATCTGTTACAACTTTAGTTACTTCAGTTACTCCGCTACTTTAGTTACTCCACTACATTCATCTGTTCCAGCTTTAGTTACTAGTTACTTTAGTTACTCCGCTACATTCATCTGTTCCAGCTTTAGTTACTAGTTACTTCAGTTACTCCACTACATTCATCTGTTCCAGCTTTAGTTACAAGTTACTTTAGTTACTCCACTACATCCATCTGTTCCAGCTTTAGTTACTAGTTACTTTAGTTACTCCACTACATTCATCTGTTACAGCTTTAGTTACTAGTTACTTTAGTTACTCCACTACAATCATCTGTTACAGCTTTAGTTACTAGTTACTTTAGTTACTAGTTACTTTAGTTACTCCACTACATTCATCTGTTCCAGCTTTAGTTAGTAGTTACTTTAGTTACTCCACTACATTCATCTGTTACAGCTTTAGTTACTAGTTACTTTAGTTACTCCACTACATTCATCTGTTACAACTTTAGTTACTTCAGTTACTCCGCTACTTTAGTTACTCCACTACATTCACCTGTTACAGCTTTAGTTACTAGTTACTTTAGTTACTCCACTACATTCATCTGTTACAGCTTTAGTTACTAGTTACTTTAGTTACTAGTTACTTTAGTTACTCCGCTACATTCATATGTTAGAGCTTTAGTTACTTCAGTTACTCCACTACATTCATCTGTTACAGCTTTAGTTACTAGTTACTTTAGTTACTCCGCTACATTCATATGTTAGAGCTTTAGTTACTTCAGTTACTCCACTACATTCATCTGTTCCAGCTTTAGTTACTTTAGTTATTCCACTACATTCATCTGTTCCAGCTTTAGTTACTAGTTACTTTAGTTACTCCACTATATTCATCTGTTCCAGCTTTAGTTACTAGTTACTTTAGTTACTCCGCTCCATTCATCTGTTCCTGCTTTAGTTACTAGTTACTAGTTACTTCAGTTACTCCAATACATTCACCTGTTACAGCTTTAGTTACTAGTTACTTTAGTTACTCCACTACATTCATCTGTTAGAGCTTTAGTTACTAGTTACTTTAGTTACTCCACTACATTCATCTGTTACAGCTTTAGTTACTAGTTACTTTAGTTACTCCGCTACATTCATCTGTTACAGCTTTAGTTACTAGTTACTTTAGTTACTCCGCTACATTGACCTGTTACAGCTTTAGTTACTAGTTACTTTAGTTACTAGTTACTTTAGTTACTTCGCTACATTGACCTGTTACAGCTTTAGTTACTAGTTACTTTAGTTACTCCGCTACATTAATCTGTTACAGCTTTAGTTACTAGTTACTTTAGTTACTCGGCTACATTGACCTGTTACAGCTTTAGTTACTAGTTACTTTAGTTACTCCGCTACATTGACCTGTTACAGCTTTAGTTACTAGTTACTTTAGTTACTCCACTACATTCATCTGTTACAGCTTTAGTTACTAGTTACTTTAGTTACTCCACTATATTGACCTGTTACAGCTTTAGTTACTAGTTACTTTAGTTACTCCACTACATTCATCTGTTACAGCTTTAGTTACTAGTGACTTTAGTTACTCCGCTACATTCATCTGTTACAGCTTTAGTTACTGGTTACTTTAGTTACTCCACTACATTGACCTGTTACAGCTTTAGTAACTAGTTACTTTAGTTACTCCACTACATTCATCTGTTACAGCTTTAGTTACTAGTGACTTTAGTTACTCCGCTACATTCATCTGTTACAGCTTTAGTTACTAGTTACTTTAGTTACTCCTCTACATTCATCTGTTCCAGCTTTAGTTACTAGTTACTTTAGTTACTCCACTACATTCATCTGTTCCATCTTTAGTTACTAGTTACTTTAGTTACTCCGCTACATTGACCTGTTCCAGCTTTAGTTACTAGTTACTTTAGTTACTCCGCTACATTCATCTGTTCCAGCTTTAGTTACTAGTTACTTTAGTTACTCCGCTACATTCATCTGTTCCAGCTTTAGTTACTAGTTACTTTAGTTACTCCGCTACATTCATCTGTTCCAGCTTTAGTTACTAGTTACTTTAGTTACTCCGCTACATTCATCTGTTAGAGCTTTAGTTACTTCAGTTACTCCGCTACTTTAGTTACTCCACTACATTCATCTGTTCCAGCTTTAGTTACTTTAGTTACTCCACTACATTCATCTGTTACAGCTTTAGTTACTAGTGACTTTAGTTACTCCACTACATTCATCTGTTACAGCTTTAGTTACTAGTTACTTTAGTTACTCCTCTACATTCATCTGTTCCAGCTTTAGTTACTAGTTACTTTAGTTACTCCACTACATTGACCTGTTCCAGCTTTAGTTACTAGTTACTTTAGTTCCTCCGCTAAATTCATCTGTTCCAGCTTTAGTTACTAGTTACTTTAGTTACTCCACTACATTCATCTGTTACAGCTTTAGTTACTAGTTACTTTAGTTACTCCGCTCCATTCATCTGTTCCAGCTTTAGTTACTAGTTACTTTAGTTACTCCGCTACATTCATCTGTTCCAGCTTTAGTTACTAGTTACTTTAGTTACTCCACTACATTCATCTGTTCCAGCTTTAGTTACTAGTTACTTTAGTTACTCCGCTACATTCATCTGTTAGAGCTTTAGTTACTTCAGTTACTCCGCTACTTTAGTTACTCCACTACATTCATCTGTTCCAGCTTTAGTTACTTTAGTTACTCCGCTACATTCATCTGTTAGAGCTTTAGTTACTTCAGTTACTCCGCTACTTTAGTTACTCCACTACATTCATCAGTTCCAGCTTTAGATACTAGTTACTTTAGTTACTCCGCTCCATTCATCTGTTACAGCTTTAGTTACTAGTTACTAGTTACTTCAGTTACTCCACTACATTCACCTGTTCCAGCTTTAGTTACTAGTTACTAGTTACTTCAGTTACTCCACTACATTCACCTGTTACAGCTTTAGTTACTAGTTACTTTAGTTACTCCGCTACATTCATCTGTTCCAGCTTTAGTTACTAGTTACTTTAGTTACTCCGCTACATTGACCTGTTACAGCTTTAGTTACTAGTTACTTTAGTTACTAGTTACTTTAGTTACTCCGATACATTCATCTGTTACAGCTTTAGTTACTAGTTACTTTAGTTACTCCGCTACATTGACCTGTTACAGCTTTAGTTACTAGTTACTTTAGTTACTCCGCTACATTGACCTGTTACAGCTTTAGTTACTAGTTACTTTAGTTACTCCACTACATTCATCTGTTCCAGCTTTAGTTACTAGTTACTTTAGTTACTCCGCTACATTCATCTGTTCCAGCTTTAGTTACTAGTTACTTTAGTTACTCCACTACATTCATCAGTTCCAGCTTTAGTTACTAGTTATTTTAGTTACTCCGATACATTCATCTGTTACAGCTTTAGTTACTAGTTACTTTAGTTACTCCGCTACATTGACCTGTTACAGCTTTAGTTACTAGTTACTTTAGTTACTCCGCTACATTGACCTGTTACAGCTTTAGTTACTAGTTACTTTAGTTACTCCACTACATTCATCTGTTCCAGCTTTAGTTACTAGTTACTTTAGTTACTCCGCTACATTCATCTGTTCCAGCTTTAGTTACTAGTTACTTTAGTTACTCCGCTACATTCATCTGTTAGAGCTTTAGTTACTTCAGTTACTCCGCTACTTTAGTTACTCCACTACATTCATCTGTTCCAGCTTTAGTTACTTTAGTTACTCCACTACATTCATCTGTTACAGCTTTAGTTACTAGTGACTTTAGTTACTCCACTACATTCATCTGTTACAGCTTTAGTTACTAGTTACTTTAGTTACTCCTCTACATTCATCTGTTCCAGCTTTAGTTACTAGTTACTTTAGTTACTCCACTACATTGACCTGTTCCAGCTTTAGTTACTAGTTACTTTAGTTCCTCCGCTAAATTCATCTGTTCCAGCTTTAGTTACTAGTTACTTTAGTTACTCCGCTACATTCATCTGTTCCAGCTTTAGTTACTAGTTACTTTAGTTACTCCACTACATTCATCTGTTCCAGCTTTAGTTACTAGTTACTTTAGTTACTCCGCTACATTCATCTGTTAGAGCTTTAGTTACTTCAGTTACTCCGCTACTTTAGTTACTCCACTACATTCATCAGTTCCAGCTTTAGATACTAGTTACTTTAGTTACTCCACTACATTCATCTGTTCCAGCTTTAGTTACTTTAGTTACTCCGCTACATTCATCTGTTAGAGCTTTAGTTACTTCAGTTACTCCGCTACTTTAGTTACTCCACTACATTCATCTGTTCCAGCTTTAGTTACTTTAGTTACTCCGCTACATTCATCTGTTAGAGCTTTAGTTACTTCAGTTACTCCGCTACTTTAGTTACTCCACTACATTCATCAGTTCCAGCTTTAGATACTAGTTACTTTAGTTACTCCGCTCCATTCATCAAGTTACAGCTTTAGTTACTAGTTAGTAGTTACTTTAGTTACTCCGCTACATTGACCTGTTACAGCTTTAGTTACTAGTTACTTTAGTTACTAGTTACTTTAGTTACTCCGATACATTCATCTGTTACAGCTTTAGTTACTAGTTACTTTAGTTACTCCGCTACATTGACCTGTTACAGCTTTAGTTACTAGTTACTTTAGTTACTCCGCTACATTGACCTGTTACAGCTTTAGTTACTAGTTACTTTAGTTACTCCACTACATTCATCTGTTCCAGCTTTAGTTACTAGTTACTTTAGTTACTCCGCTACATTCATCTGTTCCAGCTTTAGTTACTAGTTACTTTAGTTACTCCACTACATTCATCAGTTCCAGCTTTAGTTACTAGTTACTTTAGTTACTCCGATACATTCATCTGTTACAGCTTTAGTTACTAGTTACTTTAGTTACTCCGCTACATTGACCTGTTACAGCTTTAGTTACTAGTTACTTTAGTTACTCCGCTACATTGACCTGTTACAGCTTTAGTTACTAGTTACTTTAGTTACTCCACTACATTCATCTGTTCCAGCTTTAGTTACTAGTTACTTTAGTTACTCCGCTACATTCATCTGTTCCAGCTTTAGTTACTAGTTACTTTAGTTACTCCGCTACATTCATCTGTTAGAGCTTTAGTTACTTCAGTTACTCCACTACATTCATCTGTTACAGCTTTAGTTACTAGTGACTTTAGTTACTCCACTACATTCATCTGTTACAGCTTTAGTTACTAGTTACTTTAGTTACTCCTCTACATTCATCTGTTCCAGCTTTAGTTACTAGTTACTTTAGTTACTCCACTACATTGACCTGTTCCAGCTTTAGTTACTAGTTACTTTAGTTCCTCCGCTAAATTCATCTGTTCCAGCTTTAGTTACTAGTTACTTTAGTTACTCCGCTCCATTCATCTGTTCCAGCTTTAGTTACTAGTTACTTTAGTTACTCCGCTACATTCATCTGTTCCAGCTTTAGTTACTAGTTACTTTAGTTACTCCACTACATTCATCTGTTCCAGCTTTAGTTACTAGTTACTTTAGTTACTCCGCTACATTCATCTGTTAGAGCTTTAGTTACTTCAGTTACTCCGCTACTTTAGTTACTCCACTACATTCATCTGTTCCAGCTTTAGTTACTTTAGTTACTCCGCTACATTCATCTGTTAGAGCTTTAGTTACTTCAGTTACTCCGCTACTTTAGTTACTCCACTACATTCATCAGTTCCAGCTTTAGATACTAGTTACTTTAGTTACTCCGCTCCATTCACCTGTTACAGCTTTAGTTACTAGTTACTTTAGTTACTCCGCTCCATTCATCTGTTACAGCTTTAGTTACTAGTTACTAGTTACTTCAGTTACTCCACTAAATTCACCTGTTCCAGCTTTAGTTACTAGTTACTAGTTACTTCAGTTACTCCACTACATTCACCTGTTACAGCTTTAGTTACTAGTTACTTTAGTTACTCCGCTACATTCATCTGTTCCAACTTTAGTTACTAGTTACTTTAGTTACTCCGCTACATTGACCTGTTACAGCTTTAGTTACTAGCTACTTTAGTTACTAGTTACTTTAGTTACTCCGATACATTCATCTGTTACAGCTTTAGTTACTAGTTACTTTAGTTACTCCGCTACATTGACCTGTTACAGCTTTAGTTACTAGTTACTTTAGTTACTCCGCTACATTGACCTGTTACAGCTTTAGTTACTAGTTACTTTAGTTACTCCACTACATTCATCTATTCCAGCTTTAGTTACTAGTTACTTTAGTTACTCCGCTACATTCATCTGTTCCAGCTTTAGTTACTAGTTACTTTAGTTACTCCACTACATTCATCAGTTCCAGCTTTAGATACTAGTTACTTTAGTTACTCCGCTCCATTCATCTGTTCCAGCTTTAGTTACTAGTTACTTTAGTTACTCCACTACATTCATCAGTTCCAGCTTTAGATACTAGTTACTTTAGTTACTAGTTACTTTAGTTACTCCGCTACATTCATCTGTTACAGCTTTAGTTATTAGTTACTTTAGTTACTCCACTACATTCATCAGTTCCAGCTTTAGATACTAGTTACTTTAGTTACTCCGCTCCATTCATCTGTTACAGCTTTAGTTACTAGTTACTTTAGTTACTCCACTACATTCACCTGTTACAGCTTTAGTTACTAGTTACTTTAGTTACTAGTTACTTTAGTTACTCCACTACATTCACCTGTTACAGCTTTAGTTACTAGTTACTCCACTACATTCATCTGTTACAGCTTTAGTTACTAGTTACTTTAGTTTCTCCACTACATTCATCTGTTACAGCTTTAGTTACTAGTTACTTTAGTTACTAGTTACTTTAGTTACTCCGCTACATTCATCTGTTCCAGGTTGAGTTACTAGTTACTTTAGTTACTAGTTACTTTAATTACTCCACTACATTCATCTGTTCCAGCTTTAGTTACTTTAGTTACTCCGCTACATTCATCTGTTCCAGCTTTAGTTACTAGTTACTTTAGTTACTCCGCTACATTCATCTGTTCCAGCTTTAGTTATTAGTTACTTTAGTTACTCCACTACATTCATCAGTTCCAGCTTTAGTTATTAGTTACTTTAGTTACTCCACTACATTCATCAGTTCCAGCTTTAGTTACTAGTTACTTTAGTTACTCCGCTCCATTCATCTGTTCCTGCTTTAGTTACTAGTTACTTTAGTTACTCCACTACATTCATCTGTTCCAGCTTTAGTTACTAGTTACTTCAGTTACTCCACTACATTCACCTGTTACAGCTTTAGTTACTAGTTACTTTATTTACTCCCATACATTCATCTGTTACAGCTTTAGTTACTAGTTACTTTAGTTACTCCACTACATTCATCTGTTACAGCTTTAGTTACTAGTTACTTTAGTTACTCCGCTACATTCATCTGTTACAGCTTTAGTTACTACTTACTTTAGTTACTAGTTACTTTAGTTACTCCGCTACATTGACCTGTTACAGCTTTAGTTACTAGTTACTTTAGTTACTCCACTACATTCATGTTACACCTTAAGTTACTAATTACTTTAGTTACTAGTTACTTTAGTTACTCCGCTACATTCATCTGTTCCAGCTTTAGTTACTAGTTACTTTAGTTACTCCGCTACATTCATGTTACAGCTTTAGTTACTAGTTACTTTATTTACTAGTTACTTTAGTTACTCCACTACATTCATCTGTTCCAGCTTTAGTTACTAGTTACTTTAGTTACTCCACTACATTCATCTGTTCCAGCTTTAGTTACTAGTTACTTTAGTTACTCCACTACATTCATCTGTTCCAGCTTTAGTTACTAGTTACTTTAGTTACTAGTTACTTTAGTTACTCCACTACATTATCCTGTTACAGCTTTAGTTACTAGTTACTTTAGTTACTCCACTACATTCATCTGTTCCAGCTTTAGTTACTAGGTACTTTAGTTACTCCACTACATTCATCTGTTACAGCTTTAGTTACTAGTTACTTTAGTTACTCCACTACATTCATCTGTTACAACTTTAGTTACTTCAGTTACTCCGCTACTTTAGTTACTCCGCTCCATTCATCTGTTACAGCTTTAGTTACTAGTTACTAGTTACTTCAGTTACTCCACTACATTCACCTGTTCCAGCTTTAGTTACTAGTTACTTCAGTTACTCCACTACATTCATCTGTTACAGCTTTAGTTACTAGTTACTTTAGTTACTCCGCTACATTCATCTGTTCCAGCTTTAGTTACTAGTTACTTTAGTTACTCCGCTACATTCATCTGTTCCAGCTTTAGTTACTAGTTACTTTAGTTACTCCACTACATTCATCTGTTCCAGCTTTAGTTACTAGTTACTTTAGTTACTAGTTACTTTAGTTACTCCGCTACATTGACCTGTTACAGCTTTAGTTACTAGTTACTTTAGTTACTAGTTACTTTAGTTACTCCGCTCCATTCATCTGTTCCAGCTTTAGTTACTAGTTACTTTAGTTACTCCGCTACATTCATCTGTTCCAGCTTTAGTTACTAGTTACTTTAGTTACTCCACTACATTCATCTGTTCCAGCTTTAGTTACTAGTTACTTTAGTTACTCCGCTACATTCATCTGTTAGAGCTTTAGTTACTTCAGTTACTCTGCTACTTTAGTTACTCCACTACATTCATCAGTTCCAGCTTTAGATACTAGTTACTTTAGTTACTCCGCTCCATTCATCTGTTACAGCTTTAGTTACTAGTTACTTTAGTTACTCCACTACATTCACCTGTTCCAGCTTTAGTTACTAGTTACTAGTTACTTCAGTTACTCCACTACATTCACCTGTTACAGCTTTAGTTACTAGTTACTTTAGTTACTCCGCTACATTCATCTGTTCCAGCTTTAGTTACTAGTTACTTTAGTTACTCCGCTACATTGACCTGTTACAGCTTTAGTTACTAGTTACTTTAGTTACTAGTTACTTTAGTTACTCCGCTACATTCATCTGTTCCAGCTTTAGTTACTAGTTACTTTAGTTACTCCGCTACATTGACCTGTTACAGCTTTAGTTACTAGTTACTTTAGTTACTAGTTACTTTAGTTACTCCGATACATTCATCTGTTACAGCTTTAGTTACTAGTTACTTTAGTTACTCCACTACATTGACCAGTTAAAGCTTAAGTTACTAGTTACTTTAGTTACTCCGCTACATTGACCTGTTACAGCTTTAGTTACTAGTTACTTTAGTTACTCCACTACATTCATCTGTTCCAGCTTTAGTTACTAGTTACTTTAGTTACTCCACTACATTGACCTGTTCCAGCTTTAGTTACTAGTTACTTTAGTTACTCCACTACATTCATCTGTTCCAGCTTTAGTTACTAGTTACTTTAGTTACTAGTTACTTTAGTTACTCCGCTACATTGACCTGTTACAGCTTTAGTTACTAGTTACTAGTTACTTCAGTTACTCCACTACATTCACCTGTTCCAGCTTTAGTTACTAGTTACTTCAGTTACTCCACTACATTCATCTGTTACAGCTTTAGTTACTAGTTACTTTAGTTACTCCGCTACATTCATCTGTTCCAGCTTTAGTTACTAGTTACTTTAGTTACTCCGCTACATTCATCTGTTCCAGCTTTAGTTACTAGTTACTTTAGTTACTCCACTACATTCATCTGTTCCAGCTTTAGTTACTAGTTACTTTAGTTACTAGTTACTTTAGTTACTCCGCTACATTGACCTGTTACAGCTTTAGTTACTAGTTACTTTAGTTACTAGTTACTTTAGTTACTCCGCTCCATTCATCTGTTCCAGCTTTAGTTACTAGTTACTTTAGTTACTCCGCTACATTCATCTGTTCCAGCTTTAGTTACTAGTTACTTTAGTTACTCCACTACATTCATCTGTTCCAGCTTTAGTTACTAGTTACTAGTTACTTCAGTTACTCCACTAAATTCACCTGTTCCAGCTTTAGTTACTAGTTACTAGTTACTTCAGTTACTCCACTACATTCACCTGTTACAGCTTTAGTTACTAGTTACTTTAGTTACTCCGCTACATTCATCTGTTCCAACTTTAGTTACTAGTTACTTTAGTTACTCCGCTACATTGACCTGTTACAGCTTTAGTTACTAGCTACTTTAGTTACTAGTTACTTTAGTTACTCCGATACATTCATCTGTTACAGCTTTAGTTACTAGTTACTTTAGTTACTCCGCTACATTGACCTGTTACAGCTTTAGTTACTAGTTACTTTAGTTACTCCGCTACATTGACCTGTTACAGCTTTAGTTACTAGTTACTTTAGTTACTCCACTACATTCATCTATTCCAGCTTTAGTTACTAGTTACTTTAGTTACTCCGCTACATTCATCTGTTCCAGCTTTAGTTACTAGTTACTTTAGTTACTCCACTACATTCATCAGTTCCAGCTTTAGATACTAGTTACTTTAGTTACTCCGCTCCATTCATCTGTTCCAGCTTTAGTTACTAGTTACTTTAGTTACTCCACTACATTCATCAGTTCCAGCTTTAGATACTAGTTACTTTAGTTACTAGTTACTTTAGTTACTCCGCTACATTCATCTGTTACAGCTTTAGTTATTAGTTACTTTAGTTACTCCACTACATTCATCAGTTCCAGCTTTAGATACTAGTTACTTTAGTTACTCCGCTCCATTCATCTGTTACAGCTTTAGTTACTAGTTACTTTAGTTACTCCACTACATTCACCTGTTACAGCTTTAGTTACTAGTTACTTTAGTTACTAGTTACTTTAGTTACTCCACTACATTCACCTGTTACAGCTTTAGTTACTAGTTACTCCACTACATTCATCTGTTACAGCTTTAGTTACTAGTTACTTTAGTTTCTCCACTACATTCATCTGTTACAGCTTTAGTTACTAGTTACTTTAGTTACTAGTTACTTTAGTTACTCCGCTACATTCATCTGTTCCAGGTTGAGTTACTAGTTACTTTAGTTACTAGTTACTTTAATTACTCCACTACATTCATCTGTTCCAGCTTTAGTTACTTTAGTTACTCCGCTACATTCATCTGTTCCAGCTTTAGTTACTAGTTACTTTAGTTACTCCGCTACATTCATCTGTTCCAGCTTTAGTTATTAGTTACTTTAGTTACTCCACTACATTCATCAGTTCCAGCTTTAGTTATTAGTTACTTTAGTTACTCCACTACATTCATCAGTTCCAGCTTTAGTTACTAGTTACTTTAGTTACTCCGCTCCATTCATCTGTTCCTGCTTTAGTTACTAGTTACTTTAGTTACTCCACTACATTCATCTGTTCCAGCTTTAGTTACTAGTTACTTCAGTTACTCCACTACATTCACCTGTTACAGCTTTAGTTACTAGTTACTTTATTTACTCCCATACATTCATCTGTTACAGCTTTAGTTACTAGTTACTTTAGTTACTCCACTACATTCATCTGTTACAGCTTTAGTTACTAGTTACTTTAGTTACTCCGCTACATTCATCTGTTACAGCTTTAGTTACTACTTACTTTAGTTACTAGTTACTTTAGTTACTCCGCTACATTGACCTGTTACAGCTTTAGTTACTAGTTACTTTAGTTACTCCACTACATTCATGTTACACCTTAAGTTACTAATTACTTTAGTTACTAGTTACTTTAGTTACTCCGCTACATTCATCTGTTCCAGCTTTAGTTACTAGTTACTTTAGTTACTCCGCTACATTCATGTTACAGCTTTAGTTACTAGTTACTTTATTTACTAGTTACTTTAGTTACTCCACTACATTCATCTGTTCCAGCTTTAGTTACTAGTTACTTTAGTTACTCCACTACATTCATCTGTTCCAGCTTTAGTTACTAGTTACTTTAGTTACTCCACTACATTCATCTGTTCCAGCTTTAGTTACTAGTTACTTTAGTTACTAGTTACTTTAGTTACTCCACTACATTATCCTGTTACAGCTTTAGTTACTAGTTACTTTAGTTACTCCACTACATTCATCTGTTCCAGCTTTAGTTACTAGGTACTTTAGTTACTCCACTACATTCATCTGTTACAGCTTTAGTTACTAGTTACTTTAGTTACTCCACTACATTCATCTGTTACAACTTTAGTTACTTCAGTTACTCCGCTACTTTAGTTACTCCGCTCCATTCATCTGTTACAGCTTTAGTTACTAGTTACTAGTTACTTCAGTTACTCCACTACATTCACCTGTTCCAGCTTTAGTTACTAGTTACTTCAGTTACTCCACTACATTCATCTGTTACAGCTTTAGTTACTAGTTACTTTAGTTACTCCGCTACATTCATCTGTTCCAGCTTTAGTTACTAGTTACTTTAGTTACTCCGCTACATTCATCTGTTCCAGCTTTAGTTACTAGTTACTTTAGTTACTCCACTACATTCATCTGTTCCAGCTTTAGTTACTAGTTACTTTAGTTACTAGTTACTTTAGTTACTCCGCTACATTGACCTGTTACAGCTTTAGTTACTAGTTACTTTAGTTACTAGTTACTTTAGTTACTCCGCTCCATTCATCTGTTCCAGCTTTAGTTACTAGTTACTTTAGTTACTCCGCTACATTCATCTGTTCCAGCTTTAGTTACTAGTTACTTTAGTTACTCCACTACATTCATCTGTTCCAGCTTTAGTTACTAGTTACTTTAGTTACTCCGCTACATTCATCTGTTAGAGCTTTAGTTACTTCAGTTACTCCGCTACTTTAGTTACTCCACTACATTCACCTGTTACAGCTTTAGTTACTAGTTACTTTAGTTACTCCGCTACATTCATCTGTTCCAGCTTTAGTTACTAGTTACTTTAGTTACTCCGCTACATTGACCTGTTACAGCTTTAGTTACTAGTTACTTTAGTTACTAGTTACTTTAGTTACTCCGCTACATTCATCTGTTCCAGCTTTAGTTACTAGTTACTTTAGTTACTCCGCTACATTCATCTGTTCCAGCTTTAGTTACTAGTTACTTTAGTTACTAGTTACTTTAGTTACTCCGATACATTCATCTGTTACAGCTTTAGTTACTAGTTACTTTAGTTACTCCACTACATTGACCAGTTAAAGCTTAAGTTACTAGTTACTTTAGTTACTCCGCTACATTGACCTGTTACAGCTTTAGTTACTAGTTACTTTAGTTACTCCACTACATTCATCTGTTCCAGCTTTAGTTACTAGTTACTTTAGTTACTCCACTACATTGACCTGTTCCAGCTTTAGTTACTAGTTACTTTAGTTACTCCACTACATTCATCTGTTCCAGCTTTAGTTACTAGTTACTTTAGTTACTAGTTACTTTAGTTACTCCGCTACATTGACCTGTTACAGCTTTAGTTACTAGTTACTAGTTACTTCAGTTACTCCACTACATTCACCTGTTCCAGCTTTAGTTACTAGTTACTTCAGTTACTCCACTACATTCATCTGTTACAGCTTTAGTTACTAGTTACTTTAGTTACTCCGCTACATTCATCTGTTCCAGCTTTAGTTACTAGTTACTTTAGTTACTCCGCTACATTCATCTGTTCCAGCTTTAGTTACTAGTTACTTTAGTTACTCCACTACATTCATCTGTTCCAGCTTTAGTTACTAGTTACTTTAGTTACTAGTTACTTTAGTTACTCCGCTACATTGACCTGTTACAGCTTTAGTTACTAGTTACTTTAGTTACTAGTTACTTTAGTTACTCCGCTCCATTCATCTGTTCCAGCTTTAGTTACTAGTTACTTTAGTTACTCCGCTACATTCATCTGTTCCAGCTTTAGTTACTAGTTACTTTAGTTACTCCACTACATTCATCTGTTCCAGCTTTAGTTACTAGTTACTTTAGTTACTCCGCTACATTCATCTGTTAGAGCTTTAGTTACTTCAGTTACTCCGCTACTTTAGTTACTCCACTACATTCATCTGTTCCAGCTTTAGTTACTTTAGTTACTCCGCTACATTCATCTGTTAGAGCTTTAGTTACTTCAGTTACTCTGCTACTTTAGTTACTCCACTACATTCATCAGTTCCAGCTTTAGATACTAGTTACTTTAGTTACTCCGCTCCATTCATCTGTTACAGCTTTAGTTACTAGTTACTTTAGTTACTCCACTACATTCACCTGTTCCAGCTTTAGTTACTAGTTACTAGTTACTTCAGTTACTCCACTACATTCACCTGTTACAGCTTTAGTTACTAGTTACTTTAGTTACTCCGCTACAATAATCTGTTCCAGCTTTAGTTACTAGTTACTTTAGTTACTCCGCTACATTGACCTGTTACAGCTTTAGTTACTAGTTACTTTAGTTACTAGTTACTTTAGTTACTCCGCTACATTCATCTGTTCCAGCTTTAGTTACTAGTTACTTTAGTTACTCCGCTACATTGACCTGTTACAGCTTTAGTTACTAGTTACTCTAGTTACTAGTTACTTTAGTTACTCCGATACATTCATCTGTTACAGCTTTAGTTACTAGTTACTTTAGTTACTCCGCTACATTCATCTGTTCCAGCTTTAGTTACTAGTTACTTTAGTTACTCCGCTACATTCATCTGTTCCAGCTTTAGTTACTAGTTACTTTAGTTACTCCACTACATTGACCTGTTCCAGCTTTAGTTACTAGTTACTTTAGTTACTCCACTACATTCATCTGTTCCAGCTTTAGTTACTAGTTACTTTAGTTACTCCACTACATTCATCTGTTCCAGCTTTAGTTACTAGTTACTTTAGTTACTCCACTACATTCATCTGTTACAGCTTTAGTTACTAGTTACTTTAGTTACTCCACTACATTCACCTGTTACAGCTTTAGTTACTAGTTACTTTAGTTACTAGTTACTTTAGTTACTCCACTACATTCATCTGTTACAGCTTTAGTTACTAGTTACTTTAGTTTCTCCACTACATTCATCTGTTACAGCTTTAGTTACTAGTTACTTTAGTTACTAGTTACTTTAGTTACTCCGCTACATTCATCTGTTCCAGCTTTAGTTACTAGTTACTTTAGTTACTAGTTACTTTAATTACTCCACTACATTCATCTGTTCCAGCTTTAGTTACTTTAGTTACTCCGCTACATTCATCTGTTCCAGCTTTAGTTATTAGTTACTTTAGTTACTCCACTACATTCATCAGTTCCAGCTTTAGTTATTAGTTACTTTAGATACTCCACTACATTCATCAGTTCCAGCTTTAGTTACTAGTTACTTTAGTTACTCCGCTCCATTCATCTGTTCCTGCTTTAGTTACTAGTTACTTTAGTTACTCCACTACATTCATCTGTTCCAGCTTTAGTTACTAGTTACTTCAGTTACTCCACTACATTCACCTGTTACAGCTTTAGTTACTAGTTACTTTATTTACTCCCATACATTCATCTGTTCCAGCTTTAGTTACTATTTACTTTAGTTACTCCACTACATTCATTTGTTACAACTTTAGTTACTTCAGTTACTCCGCTACTTTAGTTACTCCACTACATTCATCTGTTACAGCTTTAGTTACTAGTTACTTTAGTTACTCCACTACATTCATCTGTTACAGCTTTAGTTACTAGGTAATTTAGTTACTCCGCTACATTCATCTGTTACAGCTTTAGTTACTACTTACTTTAGTTACTAGTTACTTTAGTTACTCCGCTACATTGACCTGTTACAGCTTTAGTTACTAGTTACTTTAGTTACTCAACTACATTCATGTTACACCTTAAGTTACTAATTACTTTAGTTACTAGTTACTTTAGTTACTCCGCTACATTCATCTGTTCCAGCTTTAGTTACTAGTTACTTTAGTTACTCCGCTACATTCATGTTACAGCTTTAGTTACTAGTTACTTTATTTATTAGTTACTTTAGTTACTCCACTACATTCATCTGTTCCAGCTTTAGTTACTAGTTACTTTAGTTACTCCACTACATTCATCTGTTCCAGCTTTAGTTACTAGTTACTTTAGTTACTCCACTACATTCATCTGTTCCAGCTTTAGTTACTAGGTACTTTAGTTACTCCACTACATTCATCTGTTACAGCTTTAGTTACTAGTTACTTTAGTTACTCCACTACATTCATCTGTTACAACTTTAGTTACTTCAGTTACTCCGCTACTTTAGTTACTCCGCTACATTCATCTGTTCCAGCTTTAGTTACTAGTTACTTTAGTTACTCCGCTCCATTCATCTGTTACAGCTTTAGTTACTAGTTACTAGTTACTTCAGTTACTCCACTACATTCACCTGTTCCAGCTTTAGTTACTAGTTACTAGTTACTTCAGTTACTCCACTACATTCACCTGTTACAGCTTTAGTTACTAGTTACTTTAGTTACTCCGCTACATTCATCTGTTCCAGCTTTAGTTACTAGTTACTTTAGTTACTCCACTACATTGACCTGTTACAGCTTTAGTTACTAGTTACTATAGTTACTAGTTACTTTAGTTACTCCGCTACATTCATCTGTTCCAGCTTTAGTTACTAGTTACTTTAGTTACTCCGCTACATTCATCTGTTCCAGCTTTAGTTACTAGTTACTTTAGTTACTAGTTACTTTAGTTACTCCGCTACATTCATCTGTTCCAGCTTTAGTTACTAGTTACTTTAGTTACTCCACTACATTCATCTGTTCCAGCTTTAGTTACTAGTTACTTTAGTTACTCCACTACATTCATCAGTTCCAGCTTTAGATACTAGTTACTTTAGTTACTCCGCTCCTTTCATCTGTTACAGCTTTAGTTACTAGTTACTAGTTACTTCAGTTACTCCACTACATTCACCTGTTCCAGCTTTAGTTACTAGTTACTAGTTACTTCAGTTACTCCACTACATTCACCTGTTACAGCTTTAGTTACTAGTTACTTTAGTTACTCCGCTACATTCATCTGTTCCAGCTTTAGTTACTAGTTACTTTAGTTACTCCGCTACATTGACCTGTTACAGCTTTAGTTACTAGTTACTTTAGTTACTAGTTACTTTAGTTACTCCGCTACATTCATCTGTTCCAGCTTTAGTTACTAGTTACTTTAGTTACTCCGCTACATTGACCTGTTACAGCTTTATTTACTAGTTACTTTAGTTACTCCGATACATTGACCTGTTACAGCTTTAGTTACTAGTTACTTTAGTTACTCCGCTACATTGACCTGTTACAGCTTTAGTTACTAGTTACTTTAGTTACTCCGCTACATTGACCTGTTACAGCTTTAGTTACTAGTTACTTTAGTTACTCCGCTACATTGACCTGTTACAGCTTTAGTTACTAGTTACTTTAGTTACTCCGATACATTTACCTGTTACAGCTTTAGTTACTAGTTACTTTAGTTACTCCGCTACATTGACCTGTTACAGCTTTAGTTACTAGTTACTTTAGTTACTCCGATACATTGACCTGTTACAGCTTTAGTTACTAGTTACTTTAGTTACTCCGCTACATTGACCTGTTACAGCTTTAGTTACTAGTTACTTTAGTTACTCCGATACATTCATCTGTTCCAGCTTTAGTTACTAGTTACTTTAGTTACTCCGATACATTCATCTGTTACAGCTTTAGTTACTAGTTACTTCAGTTACTCCGATACATTCATCTGTTACAGCTTTAGTTACTAGTTACTTTAGTTACTCCGCTACATTGACCTGTTACAGCTTTAGTTACTAGTTACTTTAGTTACTCCGCTACATTCATCTGTTACAGCTTTAGTTACTAGTTACTTTAGTTACTCCGCTACATTGACCTGTTACAGCTTTAGTTACTAGTTACTTTAGTTACTCCACTACATTCATCTGTTCCAGCTTTAGTTACTAGTTACTTTAGTTACTCCACTATATTCATCTGTTCCAGCTTTAGTTACTAGTTACTTTAGTTACTCCACTACATTCATCTGTTACAGCTTTAGTTACTAGTTACTTTAGTTACTCCACTACATTCACCTGTTACAGCTTTAGTTACTAGTTACTTTAGTTACTAGTTACTTTAGTTACTAGTTACTTTAGTTACTCCACTACATTCATCTGTTACAGCTTTAGTTACTAGTTACTTTAGTTTCTCCACTACATTCATCTGTTACAGCTTTAGTTACTAGTTACTTTAGTTACTAGTTACTTTAGTTACTCCGCTACATTCATCTGTTCCAGCTTTAGTTACTAGTTACTTTAGTTACTAGTTACTTTAATTACTCCACTACATTCATCTGTTCCAGCTTTAGTTACTTTAGTTACTCCGCTACATTCATCTGTTCCTGCTTTAGTTACTAGTTACTTTAGTTACTCCACTACATTCATCTGTTCCAGCTTTAGTTACTAGTTACTTCAGTTACTCCACTACATTCACCTGTTACAGCTTTAGTTACTAGTTACTTTATTTACTCCCATACATTCATCTGTTACAGCTTTAGTTACTAGTTACTATAGTTACTAGTTACTTTAGTTACTCCACTACATTCATCTGTTCCAGCTTTAGATACTAGTTACTTTAGTTACTCCACTACATTCATTTGTTACAACTTTAGTTACTTCAGTTACTCCGCTACTTTAGTTACTCCACTACATTCATCTGTTACAGCTTTAGTTACTAGTTACTTTAGTTACTCCGCTACATTCATCTGTTACAGCTTTAGTTACTACTTACTTTAGTTACTAGTTACTTTAGTTACTCCGCTACATTGACCTGTTACAGCTTTAGTTACTAGTTACTTTAGTTACTCCACTACATTCATCTGTTCCAGCTTTAGTTACTAGTTACTTTAGTTACTCCACTACATTCATCTGTTACAGCTTTAGTTACTAGTTAATTTAGTTACTCCACTACATTCACCTGTTACAGCTTTAGTTACTAGTTACTTTAGTTACTAGTTACTTTAGTTACTCCACTACATTCATCTGTTACAGCTTTAGTTACTAGTTACTTTAGTTTCTCCACTACATTCATCTGTTACAGCTTTAGTTACTAGTTACTTTAGTTACTAGTTACTTTAGTTACTCCGCTACATTCATCTGTTCCAGCTTTAGTTACTAGTTACTTTAGTTACTAGTTACTTTAATTACTCCACTACATTCATCTGTTCCAGCTTTAGTTACTTTAGTTACTCCGCTACATTCATCTGTTCCAGCTTTAGTTATTAGTTACTTTAGTTACTCCACTACATTCATCAGTTCCAGCTTTAGTTATTAGTTACTTTAGTTACTCCACTACATTCATCAGTTCCAGCTTTAGTTACTAGTTACTTTAGTTACTCCGCTCCATTCATCTGTTCCTGCTTTAGTTACTAGTTACTTTAGTTACTCCACTACATTCATCTGTTCCAGCTTTAGTTACTAGTTACTTCAGTTACTCCACTACATTCACCTGTTACAGCTTTAGTTACTAGTTACTTTATTTACTCCCATACATTCATCTGTTCCAGCTTTAGTTACGATTTACTTTAGTTACTCCACTACATTCATTTGTTACAACTTTAGTTACTTCAGTTACTCCGCTACTTTAGTTACTCCACTACATTCATCTGTTACAGCTTTAGTTACTAGTTACTTTAGTTACTCCACTACATTCATCTGTTACAGCTTTAGTTACTAGGTAATTTAGTTACTCCGCTACATTCATCTGTTACAGCTTTAGTTACTACTTACTTTAGTTACTAGTTACTTTAGTTACTCCGCTACATTGACCTGTTACAGCTTTAGTTACTAGTTACTTTAGTTACTCCACTACATTCATGTTACACCTTAAGTTACTAATTACTTTAGTTACTAGTTACTTTAGTTACTCCGCTACATTCATCTGTTCCAGCTTTAGTTACTAGTTACTTTAGTTACTCCGCTACATTCATGTTACAGCTTTAGTTACTAGTTACTTTATTTATTAGTTACTTTAGTTACTCCACTACATTCATCTGTTCCAGCTTTAGTTACTAGTTACTTTAGTTACTCCACTACATTATCCTGTTACAGCTTTAGTTACTAGTTACTTTAGTTACTCCACTACATTCATCTGTTCCAGCTTTAGTTACTAGGTACTTTAGTTACTCCACTACATTCATCTGTTACAGCTTTAGTTACTAGTTACTTTAGTTACTCCACTACATTCATCTGTTACAACTTTAGTTACTTCAGTTACTCCGCTACTTTAGTTACTCCGCTACATTCATCTGTTCCAGCTTTAGTTACTAGTTACTTTAGTTACTCCGCTCCATTCATCTGTTACAGCTTTAGTTACTAGTTACTAGTTACTTCAGTTACTCCACTACATTCACCTGTTCCAGCTTTAGTTACTAGTTACTAGTTACTTCAGTTACTCCACTACATTCACCTGTTACAGCTTTAGTTACTAGTTACTTTAGTTACTCCGCTACATTCATCTGTTCCAGCTTTAGTTACTAGTTACTTTAGTTACTCCACTACATTGACCTGTTACAGCTTTAGTTACTAGTTACTATAGTTACTAGTTACTTTAGTTACTCCGCTACATTCATCTGTTCCAGCTTTAGTTACTAGTTACTTTAGTTACTAGTTACTTTAGTTACTCCGCTACATTCATCTGTTCCAGCTTTAGTTACTAGTTACTTTAGTTACTCCACTACATTCATCTGTTCCAGCTTTAGTTACTAGTTACTTTAGTTACTCCACTACATTCATCAGTTCCAGCTTTAGATACTAGTTACTTTAGTTACTCCGCTCCATTCATCTGTTACAGCTTTAGTTACTAGTTACTAGTTACTTCAGTTACTCCACTACATTCACCTGTTCCAGCTTTAGTTACTAGTTACTAGTTACTTCAGTTACTCCACTACATTCACCTGTTACAGCTTTAGTTACTAGTTACTTTAGTTACTCCGCTACATTCATCTGTTCCAGCTTTAGTTACTAGTTACTTTAGTTACTCCGCTACATTGACCTGTTACAGCTTTAGTTACTAGTTACTTTAGTTACTAGTTACTTTAGTTACTCCGCTACATTCATCTGTTCCAGCTTTAGTTACTAGTTACTTTAGTTACTCCGCTACATTGACCTGTTACAGCTTTATTTACTAGTTACTTTAGTTACTCCGATACATTGACCTGTTACAGCTTTAGTTACTAGTTACTTTAGTTACTCCGCTACATTGACCTGTTACAGCTTTAGTTACTAGTTACTTTAGTTACTCCGCTACATTGACCTGTTACAGCTTTAGTTACTAGTTACTTTAGTTACTCCGCTACATTGACCTGTTACAGCTTTAGTTACTAGTTACTTTAGTTACTCCGATACATTTACCTGTTACAGCTTTAGTTACTAGTTACTTTAGTTACTCCGCTACATTGACCTGTTACAGCTTTAGTTACTAGTTACTTTAGTTACTCCGATACATTGACCTGTTACAGCTTTAGTTACTAGTTACTTTAGTTACTCCGCTACATTGACCTGTTACAGCTTTAGTTACTAGTTACTTTAGTTACTAGTTACTTTAGTTACTCCGCTACATTCATCTGTTCCAGCTTTAGTTACTAGTTACTTTAGTTACTCCGCTACATTGACCTGTTACAGCTTTAGTTACTAGTTACTCTAGTTACTAGTTACTTTAGTTACTCCGATACATTCATCTGTTACAGCTTTAGTTACTAGTTACTTTAGTTACTCCACTACATTCATCTGTTCCAGCTTTAGTTACTAGTTACTTTAGTTACTCCGCTACATTCATCTGTTCCAGCTTTAGTTACTAGTTACTTTAGTTACTCCACTACATTGACCTGTTCCAGCTTTAGTTACTAGTTACTTTAGTTACTCCACTACATTCATCTGTTCCAGCTTTAGTTACTAGTTACTTTAGTTACTCCACTACATTCATCTGTTCCAGCTTTAGTTACTAGTTACTTTAGTTACTCCACTACATTCATCTGTTACAGCTTTAGTTACTAGTTACTTTAGTTACTCCACTACATTCACCTGTTACAGCTTTAGTTACTAGTTACTTTAGTTACTAGTTACTTTAGTTACTCCACTACATTCATCTGTTACAGCTTTAGTTACTAGTTACTTTAGTTTCTCCACTACATTCATCTGTTACAGCTTTAGTTACTAGTTACTTTAGTTACTAGTTACTTTAGTTACTCCGCTACATTCATCTGTTCCAGCTTTAGTTACTAGTTACTTTAGTTACTAGTTACTTTAATTACTCCACTACATTCATCTGTTCCAGCTTTAGTTACTTTAGTTACTCCGCTACATTCATCTGTTCCAGCTTTAGTTATTAGTTACTTTAGTTACTCCACTACATTCATCAGTTCCAGCTTTAGTTATTAGTTACTTTAGATACTCCACTACATTCATCAGTTCCAGCTTTAGTTACTAGTTACTTTAGTTACTCCGCTCCATTCATCTGTTCCTGCTTTAGTTACTAGTTACTTTAGTTACTCCACTACATTCATCTGTTCCAGCTTTAGTTACTAGTTACTTCAGTTACTCCACTACATTCACCTGTTACAGCTTTAGTTACTAGTTACTTTATTTACTCCCATACATTCATCTGTTCCAGCTTTAGTTACTATTTACTTTAGTTACTCCACTACATTCATTTGTTACAACTTTAGTTACTTCAGTTACTCCGCTACTTTAGTTACTCCACTACATTCATCTGTTACAGCTTTAGTTACTAGTTACTTTAGTTACTCCACTACATTCATCTGTTACAGCTTTAGTTACTAGGTAATTTAGTTACTCCGCTACATTCATCTGTTACAGCTTTAGTTACTACTTACTTTAGTTACTAGTTACTTTAGTTACTCCGCTACATTGACCTGTTACAGCTTTAGTTACTAGTTACTTTAGTTACTCCACTACATTCATGTTACACCTTAAGTTACTAATTACTTTAGTTACTAGTTACTTTAGTTACTCCGCTACATTCATCTGTTCCAGCTTTAGTTACTAGTTACTTTAGTTACTCCGCTACATTCATGTTACAGCTTTAGTTACTAGTTACTTTATTTATTAGTTACTTTAGTTACTCCACTACATTCATCTGTTCCAGCTTTAGTTACTAGTTACTTTAGTTACTCCACTACATTCATCTGTTCCAGCTTTAGTTACTAGTTACTTTAGTTACTCCACTACATTCATCTGTTCCAGCTTTAGTTACTAGGTACTTTAGTTACTCCACTACATTCATCTGTTACAGCTTTAGTTACTAGTTACTTTAGTTACTCCACTACATTCATCTGTTACAACTTTAGTTACTTCAGTTACTCCGCTACTTTAGTTACTCCGCTACATTCATCTGTTCCAGCTTTAGTTACTAGTTACTTTAGTTACTCCGCTCCATTCATCTGTTACAGCTTTAGTTACTAGTTACTAGTTACTTCAGTTACTCCACTACATTCACCTGTTCCAGCTTTAGTTACTAGTTACTAGTTACTTCAGTTACTCCACTACATTCACCTGTTACAGCTTTAGTTACTAGTTACTTTAGTTACTCCGCTACATTCATCTGTTCCAGCTTTAGTTACTAGTTACTTTAGTTACTCCACTACATTGACCTGTTACAGCTTTAGTTACTAGTTACTATAGTTACTAGTTACTTTAGTTACTCCGCTACATTCATCTGTTCCAGCTTTAGTTACTAGTTACTTTAGTTACTCCGCTACATTCATCTGTTCCAGCTTTAGTTACTAGTTACTTTAGTTACTAGTTACTTTAGTTACTCCGCTACATTCATCTGTTCCAGCTTTAGTTACTAGTTACTTTAGTTACTCCACTACATTCATCTGTTCCAGCTTTAGTTACTAGTTACTTTAGTTACTCCACTACATTCATCAGTTCCAGCTTTAGATACTAGTTACTTTAGTTACTCCGCTCCTTTCATCTGTTACAGCTTTAGTTACTAGTTACTAGTTACTTCAGTTACTCCACTACATTCACCTGTTCCAGCTTTAGTTACTAGTTACTAGTTACTTCAGTTACTCCACTACATTCACCTGTTACAGCTTTAGTTACTAGTTACTTTAGTTACTCCGCTACATTCATCTGTTCCAGCTTTAGTTACTAGTTACTTTAGTTACTCCGCTACATTGACCTGTTACAGCTTTAGTTACTAGTTACTTTAGTTACTAGTTACTTTAGTTACTCCGCTACATTCATCTGTTCCAGCTTTAGTTACTAGTTACTTTAGTTACTCCGCTACATTGACCTGTTACAGCTTTATTTACTAGTTACTTTAGTTACTCCGATACATTGACCTGTTACAGCTTTAGTTACTAGTTACTTTAGTTACTCCGCTACATTGACCTGTTACAGCTTTAGTTACTAGTTACTTTAGTTACTCCGCTACATTGACCTGTTACAGCTTTAGTTACTAGTTACTTTAGTTACTCCGCTACATTGACCTGTTACAGCTTTAGTTACTAGTTACTTTAGTTACTCCGATACATTTACCTGTTACAGCTTTAGTTACTAGTTACTTTAGTTACTCCGCTACATTGACCTGTTACAGCTTTAGTTACTAGTTACTTTAGTTACTCCGATACATTGACCTGTTACAGCTTTAGTTACTAGTTACTTTAGTTACTCCGCTACATTGACCTGTTACAGCTTTAGTTACTAGTTACTTTAGTTACTCCGATACATTCATCTGTTCCAGCTTTAGTTACTAGTTACTTTAGTTACTCCGATACATTCATCTGTTACAGCTTTAGTTACTAGTTACTTCAGTTACTCCGATACATTCATCTGTTACAGCTTTAGTTACTAGTTACTTTAGTTACTCCGCTACATTGACCTGTTACAGCTTTAGTTACTAGTTACTTTAGTTACTCCGCTACATTCATCTGTTACAGCTTTAGTTACTAGTTACTTTAGTTACTCCGCTACATTGACCTGTTACAGCTTTAGTTACTAGTTACTTTAGTTACTCCACTACATTCATCTGTTCCAGCTTTAGTTACTAGTTACTTTAGTTACTCCACTATATTCATCTGTTCCAGCTTTAGTTACTAGTTACTTTAGTTACTCCACTACATTCATCTGTTACAGCTTTAGTTACTAGTTACTTTAGTTACTCCACTACATTCACCTGTTACAGCTTTAGTTACTAGTTACTTTAGTTACTAGTTACTTTAGTTACTAGTTACTTTAGTTACTCCACTACATTCATCTGTTACAGCTTTAGTTACTAGTTACTTTAGTTTCTCCACTACATTCATCTGTTACAGCTTTAGTTACTAGTTACTTTAGTTACTAGTTACTTTAGTTACTCCGCTACATTCATCTGTTCCAGCTTTAGTTACTAGTTACTTTAGTTACTAGTTACTTTAATTACTCCACTACATTCATCTGTTCCAGCTTTAGTTACTTTAGTTACTCCGCTACATTCATCTGTTCCTGCTTTAGTTACTAGTTACTTTAGTTACTCCACTACATTCATCTGTTCCAGCTTTAGTTACTAGTTACTTCAGTTACTCCACTACATTCACCTGTTACAGCTTTAGTTACTAGTTACTTTATTTACTCCCATACATTCATCTGTTACAGCTTTAGTTACTAGTTACTATAGTTACTAGTTACTTTAGTTACTCCACTACATTCATCTGTTCCAGCTTTAGATACTAGTTACTTTAGTTACTCCACTACATTCATTTGTTACAACTTTAGTTACTTCAGTTACTCCGCTACTTTAGTTACTCCACTACATTCATCTGTTACAGCTTTAGTTACTAGTTACTTTAGTTACTCCGCTACATTCATCTGTTACAGCTTTAGTTACTACTTACTTTAGTTACTAGTTACTTTAGTTACTCCGCTACATTGACCTGTTACAGCTTTAGTTACTAGTTACTTTAGTTACTCCACTACATTCATCTGTTCCAGCTTTAGTTACTAGTTACTTTAGTTACTCCACTACATTCATCTGTTACAGCTTTAGTTACTAGTTAATTTAGTTACTCCACTACATTCACCTGTTACAGCTTTAGTTACTAGTTACTTTAGTTACTAGTTACTTTAGTTACTCCACTACATTCATCTGTTACAGCTTTAGTTACTAGTTACTTTAGTTTCTCCACTACATTCATCTGTTACAGCTTTAGTTACTAGTTACTTTAGTTACTAGTTACTTTAGTTACTCCGCTACATTCATCTGTTCCAGCTTTAGTTACTAGTTACTTTAGTTACTAGTTACTTTAATTACTCCACTACATTCATCTGTTCCAGCTTTAGTTACTTTAGTTACTCCGCTACATTCATCTGTTCCAGCTTTAGTTATTAGTTACTTTAGTTACTCCACTACATTCATCAGTTCCAGCTTTAGTTATTAGTTACTTTAGTTACTCCACTACATTCATCAGTTCCAGCTTTAGTTACTAGTTACTTTAGTTACTCCGCTCCATTCATCTGTTCCTGCTTTAGTTACTAGTTACTTTAGTTACTCCACTACATTCATCTGTTCCAGCTTTAGTTACTAGTTACTTCAGTTACTCCACTACATTCACCTGTTACAGCTTTAGTTACTAGTTACTTTATTTACTCCCATACATTCATCTGTTCCAGCTTTAGTTACGATTTACTTTAGTTACTCCACTACATTCATTTGTTACAACTTTAGTTACTTCAGTTACTCCGCTACTTTAGTTACTCCACTACATTCATCTGTTACAGCTTTAGTTACTAGTTACTTTAGTTACTCCACTACATTCATCTGTTACAGCTTTAGTTACTAGGTAATTTAGTTACTCCGCTACATTCATCTGTTACAGCTTTAGTTACTACTTACTTTAGTTACTAGTTACTTTAGTTACTCCGCTACATTGACCTGTTACAGCTTTAGTTACTAGTTACTTTAGTTACTCCACTACATTCATGTTACACCTTAAGTTACTAATTACTTTAGTTACTAGTTACTTTAGTTACTCCGCTACATTCATCTGTTCCAGCTTTAGTTACTAGTTACTTTAGTTACTCCGCTACATTCATGTTACAGCTTTAGTTACTAGTTACTTTATTTATTAGTTACTTTAGTTACTCCACTACATTCATCTGTTCCAGCTTTAGTTACTAGTTACTTTAGTTACTCCACTACATTCATCTGTTCCAGCTTTAGTTACTAGTTACTTTAGTTACTCCACTACATTATCCTGTTACAGCTTTAGTTACTAGTTACTTTAGTTACTCCACTACATTCATCTGTTCCAGCTTTAGTTACTAGGTACTTTAGTTACTCCACTACATTCATCTGTTACAGCTTTAGTTACTAGTTACTTTAGTTACTCCACTACATTCATCTGTTACAACTTTAGTTACTTCAGTTACTCCGCTACTTTAGTTACTCCGCTACATTCATCTGTTCCAGCTTTAGTTACTAGTTACTTTAGTTACTCCGCTCCATTCATCTGTTACAGCTTTAGTTACTAGTTACTAGTTACTTCAGTTACTCCACTACATTCACCTGTTCCAGCTTTAGTTACTAGTTACTAGTTACTTCAGTTACTCCACTACATTCACCTGTTACAGCTTTAGTTACTAGTTACTTTAGTTACTCCGCTACATTCATCTGTTCCAGCTTTAGTTACTAGTTACTTTAGTTACTCCACTACATTGACCTGTTACAGCTTTAGTTACTAGTTACTATAGTTACTAGTTACTTTAGTTACTCCGCTACATTCATCTGTTCCAGCTTTAGTTACTAGTTACTTTAGTTACTAGTTACTTTAGTTACTCCGCTACATTCATCTGTTCCAGCTTTAGTTACTAGTTACTTTAGTTACTCCACTACATTCATCTGTTCCAGCTTTAGTTACTAGTTACTTTAGTTACTCCACTACATTCATCAGTTCCAGCTTTAGATACTAGTTACTTTAGTTACTCCGCTCCATTCATCTGTTACAGCTTTAGTTACTAGTTACTAGTTACTTCAGTTACTCCACTACATTCACCTGTTCCAGCTTTAGTTACTAAATACTAGTTACTTCAGTTACTCCACTACATTCACCTGTTACAGCTTTAGTTACTAGTTACTTTAGTTACTCCGCTACATTCATCTGTTCCAGCTTTAGTTACTAGTTACTTTAGTTACTCCGCTACATTGACCTGTTACAGCTTTAGTTACTAGTTACTTTAGTTACTAGTTACTTTAGTTACTCCGCTACATTCATCTGTTCCAGCTTTAGTTACTAGTTACTTTAGTTACTCCGCTACATTGACCTGTTACAGCTTTATTTACTAGTTACTTTAGTTACTCCGATACATTGACCTGTTACAGCTTTAGTTACTAGTTACTTTAGTTACTCCGCTACATTGACCTGTTACAGCTTTAGTTACTAGTTACTTTAGTTACTCCGCTACATTGACCTGTTACAGCTTTAGTTACTAGTTACTTTAGTTACTCCGCTACATTGACCTGTTACAGCTTTAGTTACTAGTTACTTTAGTTACTCCGATACATTTACCTGTTACAGCTTTAGTTACTAGTTACTTTAGTTACTCCGCTACATTGACCTGTTACAGCTTTAGTTACTAGTTACTTTAGTTACTCCGATACATTGACCTGTTACAGCTTTAGTTACTAGTTACTTTAGTTACTCCGCTACATTGACCTGTTACAGCTTTAGTTACTAGTTACTTTAGTTACTCCGATACATTCATCTGTTCCAGCTTTAGTTACTAGTTACTTTAGTTACTCCGATACATTCATCTGTTACAGCTTTAGTTACTAGTTACTTCAGTTACTCCGATACATTCATCTGTTACAGCTTTAGTTACTAGTTACTTTAGTTACTCCGCTACATTGACCTGTTACAGCTTTAGTTACTAGTTACTTTAGTTACTCCGCTACATTCATCTGTTACAGCTTTAGTTACTAGTTACTTTAGTTACTCCGCTACATTGACCTGTTACAGCTTTAGTTACTAGTTACTTTAGTTACTCCACTACATTCATCTGTTCCAGCTTTAGTTACTAGTTACTTTAGTTACTCCACTATATTCATCTGTTCCAGCTTTAGTTACTAGTTACTTTAGTTACTCCACTACATTCATCTGTTACAGCTTTAGTTACTAGTTACTTTAGTTACTCCACTACATTCACCTGTTACAGCTTTAGTTACTAGTTACTTTAGTTACTAGTTACTTTAGTTACTCCACTACATTCATCTGTTACAGCTTTAGTTACTAGTTACTTTAGTTTCTCCACTACATTCATCTGTTACAGCTTTAGTTACTAGTTACTTTAGTTACTAGTTACTTTAGTTACTCCGCTACATTCATCTGTTCCAGCTTTAGTTACTAGTTACTTTAGTTACTAGTTACTTTAATTACTCCACTACATTCATCTGTTCCAGCTTTAGTTACTTTAGTTACTCCGCTACATTCATCTGTTCCTGCTTTAGTTACTAGTTACTTTAGTTACTCCACTACATTCATCTGTTCCAGCTTTAGTTACTAGTTACTTCAGTTACTCCACTACATTCACCTGTTACAGCTTTAGTTACTAGTTACTTTATTTACTCCCATACATTCATCTGTTACAGCTTTAGTTACTAGTTACTATAGTTACTAGTTACTTTAGTTACTCCACTACATTCATCTGTTCCAGCTTTAGATACTAGTTACTTTAGTTACTCCACTACATTCATTTGTTACAACTTTAGTTACTTCAGTTACTCCGCTACTTTAGTTACTCCACTACATTCATCTGTTACAGCTTTAGTTACTAGTTACTTTAGTTACTCCGCTACATTCATCTGTTACAGCTTTAGTTACTACTTACTTTAGTTACTAGTTACTTTAGTTACTCCGCTACATTGACCTGTTACAGCTTTAGTTACTAGTTACTTTAGTTACTCCACTACATTCATGTTACACCTTAAGTTACTAATTACTTTAGTTACTAGTTACTTTAGTTACTCCGCTACATTCATCTGTTCCAGCTTTAGTTACTAGTTACTTTAGTTACTCCGCTACATTCATGTTACAGCTTTAGTTACTAGTTACTTTATTTACTAGTTACTTTAGTTACTCCACTACATTCATCTGTTCCAGCTTTAGTTACTAGTTACTTTAGTTACTCCACTACATTCATCTGTTCCAGCTTTAGTTACTAGTTACTTTAGTTACTCCACTACATTATCCTGTTACAGCTTTAGTTACTAGTTACTTTAGTTACTCCACTACATTCATCTGTTCCAGCTTTAGTTACTAGGTACTTTAGTTACTCCACTACATTCATCTGTTACAGCTTTAGTTACTAGTTACTTTAGTTACTCCACTACATTCATCTGTTACAACTTTAGTTACTTCAGTTACTTTAGTTACTCCACTACATTCATCTGTTCCAGCTTTAGTTACTAGTTACTTTAGTTACTCCGCTACATTCATCTGTTCCAGCTTTAGTTACTAGTTACTTTAGTTACTCCGCTCCATTCATCTGTTACAGCTTTAGTTACTAGTTACTAGTTACTTCAGTTACTCCACTACATTCACCTGTTCCAGCTTTAGTTACTAGTTACTAGTTACTTCAGTTACTCCACTACATTCACCTGTTACAGCTTTAGTTACTAGTTACTTTAGTTACTCCGCTACATTCATCTGTTCCAGCTTTAGTTACTAGTTACTTTAGTTACTCCGCTACATTGACCTGTTACAGCTTTAGTTACTAGTTACTTTAGTTACTAGTTACTTTAGTTACTCCGCTACATTCATCTGTTCCAGCTTTAGTTACTAGTTACTTTAGTTACTCCACTACATTCATCTGTTCCAGCTTTAGTTATTAGTTACTTTAGTTACTCCACTACATTCATCAGTTCCAGCTTTAGTTACTAGTTACTTTAGTTACTCCGCTACATTCATCTGTTACAGCTTTAGTTACTAGTTACTTTAGTTACTCCACTACATTCATCTGTTCCAGCTTTAGTTACTAGTTACTCCACTACATTCACCTGTTACAGCTTTAGTTACTAGTTACTTTATTTACTCCCATACATTCATCTGTTACAGCTTTAGTTACTAGTTACTATAGTTACTAGTTACTTTAGTTACTCCACTACATTCATCTGTTCCAGCTTTAGTTACTAGTTACTTTAGTTACTCCACTACATTCATTTGTTACAACTTTAGTTACTTCAGTTACTCCGCTACTTTAGTTACTCCACTACATTCTTCTGTTACAGCTTTAGTTAGTACTTACTTTAGTTACTCGTTACTTTAGTTACTCCGCTACATTGACCTGTTACAGCTTTAGTTACTAGTTACTTTAGTTACTCCACTACATTCATGTTACACCTTAGTTACTAATTACTTTAGTTACTAGTTACTTTAGTTACTCCGCTACATTCATCTGTTCCAGCTTTAGTTACTAGTTACTTTAGTTACTCCGCTACATTCATGTTACAGCTTTAGTTACTAGTTACTTTAGTTACTAGTTACTTTAGTTACTCCACTACATTCATCAGTTCCAGCTTTAGTTACTAGTTACTTTAGTTACTCCGCTCCATTCATCTGTTCCTGCTTTAGTTACTAGTTACTTTAGTTACTCCACTACATTCATCTGTTCCAGCTTTAGTTACTAGTTACTTCAGTTACTCCACTACATTCACCTGTTACAGCTTTAGTTACTAGTTACTTTATTTACTCCCATACATTCATCTGTTCCAGCTTTAGTTACTATTTACTTTAGTTACTCCACTACATTCATTTGTTACAACTTTAGTTACTTCAGTTACTCCGCTACTTTAGTTACTCCACTACATTCATCTGTTACAGCTTTAGTTACTAGTTACTTTAGTTACTCCACTACATTCATCTGTTACAGCTTTAGTTACTAGGTAATTTAGTTACTCCGCTACATTCATCTGTTACAGCTTTAGTTACTACTTACTTTAGTTACTAGTTACTTTAGTTACTCCGCTACATTGACCTGTTACAGCTTTAGTTACTAGTTACTTTAGTTACTCCACTACATTCATGTTACACCTTAAGTTACTAATTACTTTAGTTACTAGTTACTTTAGTTACTCCGCTACATTCATGTTACAGCTTTAGTTACTAGTTACTTTATTTATTAGTTACTTTAGTTACTCCACTACATTCATCTGTTCCAGCTTTAGTTACTAGTTACTTTAGTTACTCCACTACATTCATCTGTTCCAGCTTTAGTTACTAGTTACTTTAGTTACTCCACTACATTATCCTGTTACAGCTTTAGTTACTAGTTACTTTAGTTACTCCACTACATTCATCTGTTCCAGCTTTAGTTACTAGGTACTTTAGTTACTCCACTACATTCATCTGTTACAGCTTTAGTTACTAGTTACTTTAGTTACTCCACTACATTCATCTGTTACAACTTTAGTTACTTCAGTTACTCCGCTACTTTAGTTACTCCGCTACATTCATCTGTTCCAGCTTTAGTTACTAGTTACTTTAGTTACTCCGCTCCATTCATCTGTTACAGCTTTAGTTACTAGTTACTAGTTACTTCAGTTACTCCACTACATTCACCTGTTCCAGCTTTAGTTACTAGTTACTAGTTACTTCAGTTACTCCACTACATTCACCTGTTACAGCTTTAGTTACTAGTTACTTTAGTTACTCCGCTACATTCATCTGTTCCAGCTTTAGTTACTAGTTACTTTAGTTACTCCACTACATTGACCTGTTACAGCTTTAGTTACTAGTTACTATAGTTACTAGTTACTTTAGTTACTCCGCTACATTCATCTGTTCCAGCTTTAGTTACTAGTTACTTTAGTTACTAGTTACTTTAGTTACTCCGCTACATTCATCTGTTCCAGCTTTAGTTACTAGTTACTTTAGTTACTCCACTACATTCATCAGTTCCAGCTTTAGATACTAGTTACTTTAGTTACTCCGCTCCATTCATCTGTTACAGCTTTAGTTACTAGTTACTAGTTACTTCAGTTACTCCACTACATTCACCTGTTCCAGCTTTAGTTACTAGTTACTAGATACTTCAGTTACTCCACTACATTCACCTGTTACAGCTTTAGTTACTAGTTACTTTAGTTACTCCGCTACATTCATCTGTTCCAGCTTTAGTTACTAGTTACTTTAGTTACTCCGCTACATTGACCTGTTACAGCTTTAGTTACTAGTTACTTTAGTTACTAGTTACTTTAGTTACTCCGCTACATTCATCTGTTCCAGCTTTAGTTACTAGTTACTTTAGTTACTCCGCTACATTGACCTGTTACAGCTTTATTTACTAGTTACTTTAGTTACTCCGATACATTGACCTGTTACAGCTTTAGTTACTAGTTACTTTAGTTACTCCGCTACATTGACCTGTTACAGCTTTAGTTACTAGTTACTTTAGTTACTCCGCTACATTGACCTGTTACAGCTTTAGTTACTAGTTACTTTAGTTACTCCGCTACATTGACCTGTTACAGCTTTAGTTACTAGTTACTTTAGTTACTCCGATACATTTACCTGTTACAGCTTTAGTTACTAGTTACTTTAGTTACTCCGCTACATTGACCTGTTACAGCTTTAGTTACTAGTTACTTTAGTTACTCCGATACATTGACCTGTTACAGCTTTAGTTACTAGTTACTTTAGTTACTCCGCTACATTGACCTGTTACAGCTTTAGTTACTAGTTACTTTAGTTACTCCGATACATTCATCTGTTCCAGCTTTAGTTACTAGTTACTTTAGTTACTCCGATACATTCATCTGTTACAGCTTTAGTTACTAGTTACTTCAGTTACTCCGATACATTCATCTGTTACAGCTTTAGTTACTAGTTACTTTAGTTACTCCGCTACATTGACCTGTTACAGCTTTAGTTACTAGTTACTTTAGTTACTCCGCTACATTCATCTGTTACAGCTTTAGTTACTAGTTACTTTAGTTAGTCCGCTACATTGACCTGTTACAGCTTTAGTTACTAGTTACTTTAGTCACTCCACTACATTCATCTGTTCCAGCTTTAGTTACTAGTTACTTTAGTTACTCCACTATATTCATCTGTTCCAGCTTTAGTTACTAGTTACTTTAGTTACTCCACTACATTCATCTGTTACAGCTTTAGTTACTAGTTACTTTAGTTACTCCACTACATTCACCTGTTACAGCTTTAGTTACTAGTTACTTTAGTTACTAGTTACTTTAGTTACTCCACTACATTCATCTGTTACAGCTTTAGTTACTAGTTACTTTAGTTTCTCCACTACATTCATCTGTTACAGCTTTAGTTACTAGTTACTTTAGTTACTAGTTACTTTAGTTACTCCGCTACATTCATCTGTTCCAGCTTTAGTTACTAGTTACTTTAGTTACTAGTTACTTTAATTACTCCACTACATTCATCTGTTCCAGCTTTAGTTACTTTAGTTACTCCGCTACATTCATCTGTTCCTGCTTTAGTTACTAGTTACTTTAGTTACTCCACTACATTCATCTGTTCCAGCTTTAGTTACTAGTTACTTCAGTTACTCCACTACATTCACCTGTTACAGCTTTAGTTACTAGTTCCTTTATTTACTCCCATACATTCATCTGTTACAGCTTTAGTTACTAGTTACTATAGTTACTAGTTACTTTAGTTACTCCACTACATTCATCTGTTCCAGCTTTAGATACTAGTTACTTTAGTTACTCCACTACATTCATTTGTTACAACTTTAGTTACTTCAGTTACTCCGCTACTTTAGTTACTCCACTACATTCATCTGTTACAGCTTTAGTTACTAGTTACTTTAGTTACTCCGCTACATTCATCTGTTACAGCTTTAGTTACTACTTACTTTAGTTACTAGTTACTTTAGTTACTCCGCTACATTGACCTGTTACAGCTTTAGTTACTAGTTACTTTAGTTACTCCACTACATTCATGTTACACCTTAAGTTACTAATTACTTTAGTTACTAGTTACTTTAGTTACTCCGCTACATTCATCTGTTCCAGCTTTAGTTACTAGTTACTTTAGTTACTCCGCTACATTCATGTTACAGCTTTAGTTACTAGTTACTTTATTTACTAGTTACTTTAGTTACTCCACTACATTCATCTGTTCCAGCTTTAGTTACTAGTTACTTTAGTTACTCCACTACATTCATCTGTTCCAGCTTTAGTTACTAGTTACTTTAGTTACTCCACTACATTATCCTGTTACAGCTTTAGTTACTAGTTACTTTAGTTACTCCACTACATTCATCTGTTCCAGCTTTAGTTACTAGGTACTTTAGTTACTCCACTACATTCATCTGTTACAGCTTTAGTTACTAGTTACTTTAGTTACTAGTTACTTTAGTTACTCCACTACATTCATCTGTTACAACTTTAGTTACTTCAGTTACTTTAGTTACTCCACTACATTCATCTGTTCCAGCTTTAGTTACTAGTTACTTTAGTTACTCCGCTACATTCATCTGTTCCAGCTTTAGTTACTAGTTACTTTAGTTACTCCGCTCCATTCATCTGTTACAGCTTTAGTTACTAGTTACTAGTTACTTCAGTTACTCCACTACATTCACCTGTTCCAGCTTTAGTTACTAGTTACTAGTTACTTCAGTTACTCCACTACATTCACCTGTTACAGCTTTAGTTACTAGTTACTTTAGTTACTCCGCTACATTCATCTGTTCCAGCTTTAGTTACTAGTTACTTTAGTTACTCCGCTACATTGACCTGTTACAGCTTTAGTTACTAGTTACTTTAGTTACTAGTTACTTTAGTTACTCCGCTACATTCATCTGTTCCAGCTTTAGTTACTAGTTACTTTAGTTACTCCACTACATTCATCTGTTCCAGCTTTAGTTATTAGTTACTTTAGTTACTCCACTACATTCATCAGTTCCAGCTTTAGTTACTAGTTACTTTAGTTACTCCGCTACATTCATCTGTTACAGCTTTAGTTACTAGTTACTTTAGTTACTCCACTACATTCATCTGTTCCAGCTTTAGTTACTAGTTACTCCACTACATTCACCTGTTACAGCTTTAGTTACTAGTTACTTTATTTACTCCCATACATTCATCTGTTACAGCTTTAGTTACTAGTTACTATAGTTACTAGTTACTTTAGTTACTCCACTACATTCATCTGTTCCAGCTTTAGTTACTAGTTACTTTAGTTACTCCACTACATTCATTTGTTACAACTTTAGTTACTTCAGTTACTCCGCTACTTTAGTTACTCCACTACATTCATCTGTTACAGCTTTAGTTAGTACTTACTTTAGTTACTCGTTACTTTAGTTACTCCGCTACATTGACCTGTTACAGCTTTAGTTACTAGTTACTTTAGTTACTCCACTACATTCATGTTACACCTTAAGTTACTAATTACTTTAGTTACTAGTTACTTTAGTTACTCCGCTACATTCATCTGTTCCAGCTTTAGTTACTAGTTACTTTAGTTACTCCGCTACATTCATGTTACAGCTTTAGTTACTAGTTACTTTATTTACTAGTTACTTTAGTTACTCCACTACATTCATCTGTTCCAGCTTTAGTTACTAGTTACTTTAGTTACTCCACTACATTCATCTGTTCCAGCTTTAGTTACTAGTTACTTTAGTTACTCCACTACATTATCCTGTTACAGCTTTAGTTACTAGTTACTTTAGTTACTCCACTACATTCATCTGTTCCAGCTTTAGTTACTAGGTACTTTAGTTACTCCACTACATTCATCTGTTACAGCTTTAGTTACTAGTTACTTTAGTTACTCCACTACATTCATCTGTTACAACTTTAGTTACTTCAGTTACTTTAGTTACTCCACTACATTCATCTGTTCCAGCTTTAGTTACTAGTTACTTTAGTTACTCCGCTACATTTATCTGTTCCAGCTTTAGTTACTAGTTACTTTAGTTACTCCGCTACATTTATCTGTTCCAGCTTTAGTTACTAGTTACTAGTTACTTCAGTTACTCCACTACATTCACCTGTTACAGCTTTAGTTACTAGTTACTTTAGTTACTCCGCTACATTCATCTGTTCCAGCTTTAGTTACTAGTTACTTTAGTTACTCCGCTACATTGACCTGTTACAGCTTTAGTTACTAGTTACTTTAGTTACTAGTTACTTTAGTTACTCCGCTACATTCATCTGTTCCAGCTTTAGTTACTAGTTACTTTAGTTACTCCACTACATTCATCTGTTCCAGCTTTAGTTATTAGTTACTTTAGTTACTCCACTACATTCATCAGTTCCAGCTTTAGTTACTAGTTACTTTAGTTACTCCGCTACATTCATCTGTTACAGCTTTAGTTACTAGTTACTTTAGTTACTAGTTACTTTAGTTACTCCGCTACATTCATCTGTTCCAGCTTTAGTTACTAGTTACTTTAGTTACTCCACTACATTCATCTGTTCCAGCTTTAGTTACTAGTTACTTCAGTTACTCCACTACATTCACCTGTTACAGCTTTAGTTACTAGTTACTTTAGTTACTCCGCTCCATTCATCTGCTCCTGCTTTAGTTACTAGTTACTTTAGTTACTCAACTACATTCATCTGTTCCAGCTTTAGTTACTAGTTACTTCAGTTACTCCACTACATTCACCTGTTACAGCTTTAGTTACTAGTTACTTTAGTTACTAGTTACTTTAGTTACTCCACTACATTCATCTGTTCCAGCTTTAGTTACTAGTTACTTTAGTTACTCCACTACATTCATTTGTTACAACTTTAGTTACTTTAGTTACTCCGCTACTTTAGTTACTCCACTACATTCATCTGTTACAGCTTTAGTTACTAGTTACTTTAGTTACTCCACTACATTCATCTGTTACAGCTTTAGTTACTAGTTACTTTAGTTACTCCGCTACATTCATCTGTTCCAGCTTTAGTTACTAGTTACTTTAGTTACTCCGCTACATTCATCTGTTACAGCTTTAGTTACTAGTTACTTTAATTACTCCACTACATTCATCAGTTCCAGCTTTAGTTACTAGTTACTTCAGTTACTCCACTACATTCACCTGTTACAGCTTTAGTTACTAGTTACTTTAGTTACTAGTTACTTTAGTTACTCCACTACATTCATCTGTTCCAGCTTTAGTTACTAGTTACTTTAGTTACTCCACTACATTCATTTGTTACAACTTTAGTTACTTCAGTTACTCCGCTACTTTAGTTACTCCACTACATTCATCTGTTACAGCTTTAGTGACTAGTTACTTTAGTTACTCCACTACATTCATCTGTTCCAGCTTTAGTTACTAGTTACTTCAGTTACTCCACTACATTCACCTGTTACAGCTTTAGTTACTAGTTACTTTAGTTACTAGTTACTTTAGTTACTCCACTACATTCATCTGTTCCAGCTTTAGTTACTAGTTACTTTAGTTACTCCACTACATTCATTTGTTACAACTTTAGTTACTTCAGTTACTCCGCTACTTTAGTTACTCCACTACATTCATCTGTTACAGCTTTAGTGACTAGTTACTTTAGTTACTCCACTACATTCATCTGTTACAGCTTTAGTTACTAGTTACTTTAGTTACTCCGCTACATTCATCTGTTACAGCTTTAGTTATTAGTTACTTTAGTTACTCCACTACATTCATCTGTTACAGCTTTAGTTACTAGTTACTTTAGTTACTCCGCTCCATTCATCTGTTACAGCTTTAGTGACTAGTTACTTTAGTTACTCCACTACATTCATCTGTTACAGCTTTAGTTACTAGTTACTTTAGTTACTCCGCTACATTCATCTGTTACAGCTTTAGTTACTAGTTACTTTAGTTACTCCACTACATTCATCTGTTACAGCTTTAGTTACTAGTTACTTTAGTTACTCCACTACATTCATCTGTTACAGCTTTATTTGTCTGTGTATGTGTCTGTGTGTGTGTGTGTGTGTGTTACCTGTGTGTGTGTTTGTGTGTGTGTGTGTGTGTGTGTGTTACCTGTGTGTTACCTGTGTGTGTGTTTGTATGTGTGTGTGTGTGTGTGTGTGTGTGTGTGTGTGTGTGTGTGTGTGTTTGTATGTGTGTGTGTGTGTGTGTGTGTGTGTTTGTGTGTGTTACCTGTGTGTGTGTGTGTGTGTGTGTGTGTGTGTGTGTGTGTGTGTGTGTGTCTATTATAACCAAGAATATAATATGTTGTATTACTGCTGACTACTCAGTGAAGCTACTACTGCTAGAGCTTCATTAGAAATGAGCACAGCCCTCGCTTCACTAAATAATGAGTTAAAAGATTTAAAGAAACCTATATTAAGATGTTTCAGGAAGCGTGATGCGTTCACCTGAGGAAAGACTTCGTCCTGTTTTTCTAAATGAATGTTTTATGTTTCTATCGACATTTAAATTGGAATGGGATTGATATTGAGAAATGATATCTGCATGATTGATGGTGGAGACTCTGACACATGACGAGTCTGATGAATTTAGATATAATGCAGCGTTATTCAGTATTGAACATGTTGCTCTCTGAGAGAGAGAGATAACCACGTGATCACTCTCCTACGAGCAGGGACCCATAGTGTCCCTATGAACAACCACAACACACACTTTCATGAGCGCATGCCCAAGGCTGCCTCTCATCAACATCAGAATGGATCCTTTTTATAGTCTTTTTTTGTCCTCGCACAGTCCAGTCTATCTGTTTCAGTGAAGCAGTTAGTTTTATGGATGATTCTTCTAATAGATTCACACATCCCAAGCTACACTGATACTGATACACCTATAAACATATCCTAAATGAAAGAGCATGAATGAAATATAACCTCTTAGGAGCTAATTCTGCCTAAATCTTCTAACTGGAGGGAACAGCTGTTTATTCTGGCATCATGTTGGCCAAAATGTTGTTGAGAGGAAATATAGAAGTCAACAAGAACGATCAACATCATGTCCATATAACGTATGATAAGTAGTTATAGTAATTATCTTGACATTTCAACAGCACTGTGGATATAATCTGATCAGACTGTATTATCAGAAACTCATTACCAGAGATGGGGACTCGAGTCTGAGACTCGGACTCGAGTCGCACTTAAGTCACACAAACAGCTGACTTCAGACTTGACTCGGACTCGACCCAAAAGACTTCAGACTTGACTCGGACTCGACCCAAAAGACTTCAGACTTGACTCGGACTCGAGCTTCGAGACTCGTCAACAACCTATTTTCATGCAATTATTGCTTTTTAAATCTAAATGTATTTCTGTATTTCTATTTTCTTGTATTGGTGCATATCCGTTGGGGAAACGCATGGCGAGCTGCGTGTCCCGTGGCCTTTGCCGTAATGTGCGATGTGTGCGTGCGCTATGCGGCGCACATCAAAACATGCAGCGACGATGGCGACACCGAGTCCTCCTGCAGTTGTGCCTTTTGTCATTAGTTTAGCTTACAATAACTTCATAAACAGTGGCAGTAAGCCAACAGCTACATGCAAGGAGTGGCACCAAGATACATGACGCTGGATCAACAACATCGAACTTCATCAGACATCTCAAAGAGCTCCCAGATAGGTCAGTCACTCACGCTAATGTGGAAGAGACGTTACATTTAGCAGATATCGCCACAGGTAACAAGCTAACCATCGCTAAGTGTAGTGCTAATGCTGGGGACAGGCACATTGTATTGTTATAGTTGTATCCATATGATGTGACAGACTTAGGTTAATATTTCACCAGTAGCAGAAGATTAGACTAAGACTAAGATTAGACTGTCTTCATTTTTTTCCAATTTATTTTCATTCCAATTTTTATTTTTCTTGTTGTTAAATAGCAATACGGAAAGTATCAGTTCTCACATGTTTGCACCATGGTTGGTGTATTAACTTTCAATACAGATGTTTTCCTCAAACTTTGAACACTGAAAGATGTAATGCATGATGAGGTTGGGCTTTACAGCCAGTTAGTAACACAGACAAACATGGATTCTTTGGTGCAGATACCAAAATGTTGAAAAACACAGTTATGAAATTGAAACCGAGTCCTTAATTTGTGTTTCTTCAGATTGCATTGCAGTAGACCCCATAAAGTTATCCTACAGCTGATTTTGATACTGTACTGTATGATGGTAGCTACAGGACATGCTTTGAATTCATAAGATTTAACAATACAGTGTTAGGGACAGATCAGACTGGAGACTTGACTTGGACTTGACTTGGACTCATGGCAAAAGACTTGAGACTTGACTTGAACTTCCCCTCAAAGACTTGAGACTTGACTTGGACTCGAGCTCAAAGACTTGAGACTTGACTTGGACTTCCAAAAAATGACTTGTGAACATCTCTGCTCATTATTAAAGGATTCAGATTAATAATAATAACTAGATCAGCTGTTCTTCAGTTTCCAGTGAGCCAGAGTTCAGTGTGTTCCTGCTCCATCAGCAGCCTGTAGTCGGAGCTGTCTGCCTGGTAACAGGTGATGGTCGGATATGATTGGATGCTGCAGGTCATGTGATCATGTCCTCTGGTCTTTAGAGCAGCTCTCAGTGAGACTGAGTCAGTGTTTGTTAAGAGAACAGAGGAACATGGCTTCATCCTTTCTCAGCGTCTCCCTGCTCTTCATCAGCCTCTACACAGCAGGTAGGATCAATACTCTGATCAATACACACTTTATACTGTTATACTCCATCAGCCTCTACACAGCAGGTAGGATCAATACTCTGATCACTGATCAATACTCTGATCAATACTCTGATCACTGATCAATACTCTGATCACTGATCAATACTCTGATCACTGATCAATACTCTGATCAATACTTTGATCACTGATCAATACTCTGATCACTGATCAATACTCTGATCACTGATCAATACTCATCACACTAACTGTTTTTGTTCCTCAGATGGATTTCGGAGTTATGTTCTGTTCCGGTGTGAGTTTAACTCGTCTGATCTGAAGGACATCGAGTACATCTACTCTGCATATTTCAACAAGTTGGAGTACGCCCGGTTCAGCAGCAGTTTGGGGAAGTATGTCGGATACACTGAGCTGGGAGTGAAGAACGCAGAACACTGGAACAAAGATCCTTCAATACTGGCTCAGAGGAGAGCTGAGAAGGAGAGGTTCTGCAAACACAACATTGATAACTGGTACCAGGCTGTTCTGACTAAATCAGGTGAGTTAGTGTTTCTGGAACATCATCATCTGATTTATTAATTCACTGAATCATCATCAACTCATCTCCTGATTCATCTGATCGTTCATAATAATCAGATTATTTAAAGTTTCAGCAGGAAATGAGATGAAGTTATTCAGAACCAGTTTGATTTCTTAATATTTAATTATTAGATATTATTTAAATTAAAAACACTGTTTAAATAAACACCAAACTATAATCTGCTGTAATAACTTAATATTTAATTTAATGTAATAACTTAATATTTAATTTAATGTAATAACTTAATATTTAATCTGCTGTAATAACTTAATATTTTCTGAATGAATGAATGATGTTAATGTTTAAATCACAGCACCACCTGCTGGTGGAACCCTGGTACTGCAGCTACTGATAATACACATTAATATTATAATGATTATAAAGATGATTCATTATGACCTCTACTGAGAACAGTCCTATTATTATGACTAGTGTTATATTTAAACATCAGAGCTGAGAGTCTCATTTAGGCTCTAGAGTTACTAGTTTATAATCATTCTCTCATATTGAGATGTTATTGCGTGATGTCTGACTTCATTACATTAAAATAATATAAAGTCATGTTCCTGCTGCCAAACGGAGAACTGCTCTAAATAATAATGTTCAGTCTGTTTCAACATGTATTTTAATGTCCTGATTTCATCTCATTTCTACTGTTAATGGCAGTTTTTATAATGCTGGATTCTCCCAGAATGCTCCTGGGAAATCTGTCAGTCATCATAACCAGTGGGCGGGACATAACTGAAAGGCACCAATCAGGGGACAGCATTCCCCTGCCCTGGTCTCTGAAGGGCTGTGGGCCGAGTGGAAGGACCTTTAATGAAGGGACATAGTGAATAATGTGATGGACATGTTGTGTGTGTTCCAGCTGAGCCGTACGTCAGACTGAGCTCTACGGCGCCCTCTGGTGGTAAACATCCGGCCATGTTGGTCTGCAGCGTCTACGACTTCTACCCCAAACAGATCAGAGTGACCTGGACCAGAGACGGACAGGAAGTCACCTCTGATGTCACTTCCACTGATGAGCTGGCAGACAGTGATTGGTACTACCAGATCCACTCTCACCTGGAGTACACGCCCAGGTGAGTCACCTACAGCTCCAGTTACATCCAGGTCCAGGTCCAGTTACATCCAGGTCCAGGTCCAGTTACATCCAGGTCCAGGTCCAGTTACATCCAGGTCCAGGTCCAGTTACATCCAGGTCCAGGTCCAGTTAGCTCTAGTTTGCTCCAGGTCTAAGAGCCTTTTTTCTACCACAGAGTTGACACAGGGAGTATGCTACACATTTTTATAAATGAGGCCACAGGTCCAGATCCAGGTCCTGGTCCAGGTTCTGGTCCAGGTCCAGGTCTCTCAGTAAGAGACAGCATCTCTGATGACCTGGTTTGTGTCAGCAGGTCTGGAGAGAAGATCTCCTGTATGGTGGAACACGCCAGCCTGAGAGAACCTCTGATCACTGACTGGGGTAAATACCTGTCTCTCTCTCTACCTGTCTGTCTCTCTCTACCTGTCTCTCTCTGCCTGTCTGACTCTCTGCCTGTCTGACTCTCTACCTGTCTGACTCTCTCTCACCTGTCTGACTCTCTCACCTGTCTGTCTGTCTCTCTACCTGTCTATCTCTCTACCTGACTGTCTCTATACCTGTCTGTCTCTCTCCCTGTCTGATTCTTTATCTACCTGTCTATCTCTCTCCCTGCATCTGTCTACCTGTCTGTCTGTCTCCTGACCTGTCTCTCTCTCTCCCTGTCTGACTCTCTCTCTACCTGTCTCTCTCTCTCCCTGTCTGTCTGTCTCCTCTACCTGTCAGTCTGTCTCCTGACCTGTCTCTCTCTCTCTACCTGTCAGTCTGTCCCCTGACCTGTCTGTCTCTCTCTCTCTCCCTGTCTGTCCTCAGACCCGTCCATGCCTGAGTCTGAGAGGAACAAGATTGCCATCGGAGCCTCAGGACTGATCCTGGGTCTGGTCTTATCTCTGGCTGGATTCATCTACTACAAGAGGAAGGCCCGAGGTTAGAACAGAGCTCGCTGTAGATCAGTTCAGACCTCTTTACAGACCACTAGACCAGTTTCACAATAGTTCCAGTCTCAGAGGAGGTCCAGACCAGGTCCAGACCAGGTCCAGAGTCTCAGACCAGGTCCAGACCAGGTCCAGACCAGGTCCAGAGTCTGAACTCCTTCTGAAACCTGTCTCTAAAAGTTCTTCTCTAAAATAACCTTTTTGTTTAGTTTAGTTTCAGACCAGTTCAGTTGAAGGACTAATGTCTGGATGTTTTGTCTCTTCTCTTTAATCCAGGACGGATTCTGGTTCCCAGTAGCTGATTCTGGACCTGGTTCTGGTCCTGCAGCTGTCTGTCAGATGGAATAAAAAGCAGCAGCTGCTTCAACCTGCTTCGTGTGTTTCAGCTCAGCAGACTGTCGGTCCTGGACCAGCTGCTGGACCGCCTCAACTCCTGACTCTCTGATGATCTGGACTCTGATACTCAGCTGGTCTCAACCTGATCCAGGACTGTGGTGTTACTCTGAGGGTCCTGGACCAGGTCTGAACCTGATCCAGGACTGTGGTGTTACTCTGACGGTCCTGAACCAGGTCTCAACCTGATCCAGGACTGTGGTGTTACTCTGACGGTCCTGGACCAGGTTTAGTCTGGACCCTGGTGTATCCCAGCTGGATCTGAACTCTGCTTCATCTACATGTGATATGATTCTTTACTGAGTGAAATCAATATTTTCAGCCACTTATATCCACCAGCGTAATAGCTCTGGTCTTTGAATCCAATAGAATCCAGTGATCTGAATGATTTGGGGGCTGGCAGGTTGTGTGATTGTTAGATTTCTATATTTTTATGGAGAGGAACATTTTCTAACCCTAATAAACTGATCAGAAACTCTCTGACTCACTGTGGATTATTGATCAGATGATAAACTGGAAGTATTTCATCTATGAAGATCCAGGTCTCTAACTACTGACTCACCAACAGTTGATATTAATATTAGTTACAGCTGCTCCCTCTTAGTCAGCCAGTTCACTCAGATGGATCATCATTTAGTCTTTTTCATGCTGGATGATTCATTTCTAAGAAAGTTATCAGAACATTTCTGGTAAACAAGATTTAAAGTGGTGATTTGATATTAAAATCAGTTTTACAGATCTGTTGATTAAATCAACTAATCAAGTCAACAAAATCACAGACGTGTTAGTCGACTACAGATTACTTCAATCAAAGACAGAACTAATATTAGTATTCTTATAATACTGTATTTTTTTATTCACTGTCCATCATAGATGATGATTGACAGCAGCTTCCACTCATGACTTACATATTAATTAATGTCTTTAAATCATTAAAAGGTCTAGCACTAACTATAAACCCATCACTGAATATGTCTGTAGTTCTTTATATATTTAAGGATCATTAAGAAGTATCTGAGCCCTTCATGCCTTTAAAACTTTATGATTTAAGACTCTGAGGTTGATTCATCAGCTTATTGCTGGTTTGAAGTTGATTGAACATTACATTATAGTTCAAAAATTACATTTTAAACTGGAGTTTTAACATCATGAGAACCAACGCTGATGTTAATCTGTTTTTAATTCATTTCCTCAGTAAAGACGAGGGATAACATGACAGACTTGTTAGTCTTATTAGGAGCTCAGTTATATATTTATACCTTAATTATCTCCTCTAATTAAAGAGAAAATACAAACTGTGAAACACTGAATGAGCTGATTTTAATTTGTTGGGAGATTCTTCAACGTTGTTTCCTCGCGGTGCGACCGGGACAAGAGGTTATAAAAACCCTGTTCACCCAACAACAGCCATCAGCTGCTGATATACACACAGTGCCTTGAGAAAGTATTCGGCCCCCTTGAACTTTTTGACCTTTTGCCACATTTCAGGCTTCAAACATAAAGATATAAAACTGTAATTTTTTGTGAAGAATCAACAACAAGTGGGACACAATCATGAAGTGGAACGAAATTTATTGGATATTTCAAACTGTTTTAACAGATAAAAAACTGAAAAATTGGGCGTGCAAAATGATTCAGCCCCTTTAAGTTAATACTTTGTAGCGCCACCTTTTGCTGCGATTACAGCTGTAAGTCTCTTGGGGTATGTCTCTATCAGTTCTGCACATCGAGAGACTGACATTTTTGCCCATTCCTCCTCGCAAAACAGCTGGAGCTCAGTGAGGTTGGATGGAGAGCGTTTGTGAACAGCAGGTTTCAGTTCTTTCCACAGATTCTGGATTGGATTCAGGTCTGGACTTTGACTTGGCCATTCTAACACCTGGATATGTTTATTTGTGAACCATTCTATTGTAGATTTTGCTTTATGTTTTGGATCATTGTCTTGTTGGAAGACAAATCTCCGTCCCAGTCTCAGGTCTTTTGCAGACTCCATCAGGTTTTCTTCCAGAATGGCAAAAGTTCGAAAAGTTCAAGGGGGCCGAATACTTTGGCAAGGCACTGTATAATGTATGTATAAAAGTCTTTACAACCAGTAAACTAACAGGAACTAAATGAGAGTCCAGACTTAAAGTCGTCCCTCTGTCTGGTCTCTGGTATCAAACAGCAGTTCTCTGATAAAAGAGACCAGGCACTACCGGTCGTCCCCGAGACCAAACGTAGATCCAGAGGTGACCGTGCGTTTGCCGTGGCAGCTCCGAGACTCTGGGATGAGCTGCCTTTGCACATCAGACTGACTGAGTCCCTTCCTGTTTTCAAATCTTGTCTTAAAACTCATTTATTTTCTTTGGCTTTTAACTCAGTTTGAGGTTGACCTTGCTTTTGTATTATTGCATTTATTTTACGGTTTTGTTATTTCGTGTTGTGCCTCTGCTGTATGTTACTGTTTATGTATAGACTGTGTTCAGCACTTTGGTCAACAGTGCTGTTTTTAAGGTGCTTTATAAATAAAGTTGGATTGGAAGATGAATCTGATGATGAACATATCACAACATGTGTCTGAGCTGCAGGATTCAGATGATCAGACTTCTACCTCCATCTCTGGAGCTTAGTTTGACTAAATGTGTGTTTGTCCTTTCAGACAGGAGCTTTCCTTCTCCGTTCACTGATCAGTTTCAGTGATCAGTGGTGTTGGAGCCGAGCCGAGTTCATGTACTGCTGTTGCTGTTCAGTTAGAAACAGGTGTAATAACGTAGATCTGGTCATGTTCAGAGAAGGCTGACTGGTAGCTGACGTCAACAGTGTGATTTAAAAGCCAGCGCTGCCCCCTAGAGGCTGAACTCTGGACCTTCACCTACAGGTCCAGGAGCAGTTGACTGTCTTCACTCTTACAGTTTTTCACGATCACTACGACACTTTTTTCAATATTTTAACAACTTTCCTAAACTCTTAACGCACCGACACACCTACAGCACACGGCTGGCAAAACAGTTCATTTCATGCTCAAAATCACACATTGTAAACTCAACTCCAACACTGAAAATACAATAATTCACTAACACAATACACTACGTCTACCAAATAATGCAATCATATGTCTAAGTCAAATAATTCTTCCAGAACACTAACACATGTTCTCTCCCAACAGGAACATTTAGTCAGTCATAGAACAATGTCATACTGTTATGGTTTGGACATTTCTGTTGCCTGGTTCTGTATATTTCGGTTGCCTGTATCATTATTTCTGCAGGTTCCCTGTGTTTGTATATTAGTCTGTATATTTCTGTTTAGTTATCTCCGTGTCTATTCTGTTCCCTGTCCTGACCGTGTTCTGTGTATTGTGCATTTTTTGGTTAATTCCTGGTTTCTCTATTGTGTCAAGTTTCTGTGTTTAGGTTATGTCCTGTTTCCTGTCAGTTGTCCCAGTTTCCTGTTTTATTTTGATAGTCTGTGTCTGATCTTGCCATGTCTGGTTTTACTTTCTGTTTTCCCGCCTTTGTTGATTGTCCCGCCCCGCCCTGATGTGATCCACCTGTTGTGTCACCTGTCCCTCATTAGTTCATTACCTCTTGTATTTAACCCCGTGTTCCCCTTGTCAGGCGTGAGATTGTTTTGCCCGTTCTGTCCTCATGTGTGTTCCCGTGCCGTCAGCCGGCGTACCTGTTGTAGCCCTCTGCTTCCCGCTCCTTCGTTTGTTCAGCCTCTGTTCCGCCGTGTTTTTGCTTCACTAAAAATCTTCAAGCTTACACCATCTCCTGCCTGCCGTCTCTCTCTGCATTTGGGTCCTCCACCTCACACACCTGACACATACTGAACACTAACTTCCCATGGAATTACAGAAACTGCATTATTTGATGAGTCAGGTCTGCCCTTATACAGTAATAACAGACAATAGTATATTGTATTGATCATAGATTGTGTTTTGGACTGCAGTTTCTCTTGAAGCCTCTCTACATTTTTCTTTTGTTGGGTTTAGTAAATGCATGCATATTTCTTTTCTTTTCTTTTTTGGGCTTTTCCACCTTTACTGGACAGGACAGCTAGTTGAGAAAAGGGAGAGAGGGGGGGGGGGGAAGACATACAGGAAATCGTCACAGGTCGGACTCTAACCCTGGACCTCTGCGTCGAGGCATAGACCTCTAAATATATGTGCGCCTGCTCTACCACTGAGCCAACCCGGCACAGGGAAGCTAGTTTTAACCAGTTCATAAACCGTTAGCGGTAGACGGTGAGTGGTCGGGGCGTTCGGTTCTGTTTCATAAACTGATTTCATGTTTGTTGGTTATCTACAGTTTAGATCTGAAAAGTAGCTGCTAAGTAAATGTGTACTCATTTTGATTATACGTGTTAGAAACAATTAAACAAGTAGTGTACAGATTACTGTTATTACTGAGTAATATGTAAATATACTTCTTAAAAGAGTAACAAGTAATAAATGAGAATACTTGACATGTTTAGGAAACTAACCCAACACGGATTATAAGACTTCTGTCAAATGGACCCATGAACAACACAAGGGTTGAGATAATAACTTCAACTTATAATGGAGGATTTATAAATGGAGGTATTAGTACTTTTACTTCAGTAAAAGATCTACGTACTTATTCCACCACTGTGACACAATAACTTTAAGAATAATCACGTGTTATTAACATAATACAGGTGTAACTAATACACAGCTCACCTGTAGCCAGGTGTGCTCCAAAACATCTGGAGCTGCAACCAACGATTAGTTTCTTTATTCATTAATCCTACAAAATGTCAGATATGTAAAGTAGTGAAGAGTAATATCCCAGAACAGATGTTAATGTCTTCAAGTTTAAATGTACAGTAGGGCCGTGTGCAATTAATCAAGTCTTGATTAATCTTGAGGATTTTAATTTTAGCATGAATATTTTTGCACGTATACTAAAGAAATAAATAAAAATAAAATAAGTTTCTCTGCTTTTAACTTTAAAAAGTGAAGAATCAGATAGTGAAGGCCCCTGCACCAGCTGGTGTGCATGACACCACCCGGCGTCGAGAGGTGACCGGACCACGCTGAAGCTGGTTCCTCCCAGTCTGTTTTCAGATGCACCAGGGTTCAGATACGTTCTTCTAGCAGTATGTTGACAGCTGTTTTCACCCCTGGTGTCGATGCTGGCACATCCTGTATTTAGTGTTCAATCACTTTTGGATTATCGAGGGGACTTTGATACTAAGGGGGGGTGGGGGGGGGGGGGGGGTGGGGGGGGCTAGATGTGATACAGTGCCTTGCGAAAGTATTCGGCCCCCTTGAACTTTTTGACCTTTTGCCACATTTCAGGCTTCAAACATAAAGATATAAAACTGTAATTTTTTGTGAAGAATCAACAACAAGTGGGACACAATCATGAAGTGGAACGAAATTTATTGGATATTTCAAACTGTTTAACAGATAAAAAACTGAAAAATTGGGCGTGCAAAATGATTCAGCCCCTTTACTTTCAGTGCAGCAAACTCTCTCCAGAAGTTCAGTGAGGATCTCTGAATGATCCAGTGTTGACCTAAATGACTAATGATGAAAAATAGAATCCACCTGTGTGTAATCAAGTCTCCGTATAAATGCACCTGCTCTGTGATAGTCTCAGAGGTCCGTTTAAAGAGCAGAGAGCATCATGAAGAACAAGGAACACACCAGGCAGGTCCCAGATACTGTTGTGGAGAAGTTTTAAGCCGGATTTGGATACAAAAAGATTTCCCAAGCTTTAAACATCCCAAGGAGCACTGTGCAAGCGATAATATTGAAATGGAAGGAGTATCAGACCACTGCAAATCTACGAAGACCCGGCCGTCCCTCTAAACTTTCAGCTCATACAAGGAGAAGACTGATCAGAGATGCAGCCAAGAGGCCCATGATCACTCTGGATGAACTGCAGAGATCTACAGCTGAGGTGGGAGACTCTGTCCATAGGACAACAATCAGTCGTATACTGCACAAATCTGGCCTTTATGGAAGAGTGGCAAGAAGAACGCCATTTCTTAAAGATATCCATAAAAAGTGTTGTTTAAAGTTTGCCACAAGCCACCTGGGAGACACACCAAACATGTGGAAGAAGGTGCTCTGGTCAGATGAAACCAAAATCTAACTTTTTGGCAACAATGCAAAACGTTATGTTTGGCGTAAAAGCAACACAGCTCATCACCCTGAACACACCATCCCCACTGTCAAACATGGTGGTGGCAGCATCATGGTTTGGGCCTGCTTTTCTTCAGCAGGGACAGGGAAGATGGTTAACATTGATGGGAAGATGGATGGAGCCAAATACAGGACCATTCTGGAAGAAAACCTGATGGAGTCTGCAAAAGACCTGAGACTGGGACGGAGATTTGTCTTCCAACAAGACAATGATCCAAAACATAAAGCAAAATCTACAGTGGAATGGTTCACAAATAAACATATCCAGGTGTTAGAATGGCCAAGTCAAAGTCCAGACCTGAATCCAATCGAGAATCTGTGGAGAGAACTGAAAACTGGCAAAAATGTCAGTCTCTTGATGTGCAGAACTGATAGAGACATACCCCAAGAGACTTACAGCTGTAATCACAGCAAAAGGTGGCGCTACAGAGTATTAACTTAAGGGGGCTGAATCATTTTGCATGCCCAACAGTTTGAAATATCCAATAACTTTCGTTCCACTTCATGATTGTGTCCCACTTGTTGTTGATTCTTCACAAAAAATTACAGTTTTATATCTTTATGTTTGAAGCCTGAAATGTGGCAAAAGGTCGAAAAGTTCAAGGGGGCCGAATACTTTTG
>CM042336.1:26161528-26169028 GCA_023566125.1 Zingel zingel
AGATCTCATATATTGTGCAATAATGGGTGTAAGAGCTATTTTCATGTATCATGTGTGTAGGTCACACATTGTCCACTAGGTGTCACTATTTTACTTTGGGTATTTAGGAAGGAACCTGTTGCCAGGTAACTTGTATGTTGTTAGTTTGAGGAGCACATATAGTGATGTGTATGATCTGCTGAAGTGTTTATGGAGCTTGATGGACACAGGTGGATTCTAGAAACTTTTTGATAATGGGTCATATGTGACCCCCGAGGAAAACATGAATGCAATTTAACCCTCCTGACTTTACCCTGGGTAAGGGGTTTCCATGGTATTTGGGATACCCAAATATACTCAGGTTTTTAAACTGCGTGTGAATGCACTGACTGACGGCTCCCTGACGTACAGGATGTTCTCCAGGGATCGTGGTCGGATGAAGATGGCGATGGGTTGAAGCTGAGCGGCCTGCAGCCTCCTCACAGCGTTGGCCGACACGTCCAGGATGCAGTGCTTCCCCTGGTGACACACACAGAAACACAGTTAGCACGGTAACTGTAACTAGGGATGCACCAAACCCAGATTTTTGGGGTTCGGCTGAATACCAAATCCACTGGTTAAGATTCTGCTGAATCAGAAACCGAATACCGAATCCTACTCCCAGTTTTTAGCCGTGACTGTCCTTCCTTTGCTGTACCTGAAGTTGCTCCATTCTGGCTGCTGTCTGTAGATTCCTTCATCACAACTCGTATTCTTCCAGATGTTTGATACCAGATGTTGTAACAGCGGTGATGTTGTGTATTGTTTAGGGTCCTCGCCACCACCAGACTAATCAGCATTGCAGATTGAACATGTAGCTGGACTTGAACGGCCTTCTTTTGACTGAAAGTGCTGCCAAACATCACTTTTTCTGCTCACCAGTTCCATTTCCACTTCCTCACAGCCGGCTGCATTGAACGCTCCACCTACGTTAACACCTTCCCGTAATCAACGGCGCCGTCACCACGGCGACCAGCGTAGAGCACCTAGTGCAAGCATAGGGTTCGGTACGCTAGGAACTAATTCTGAGGTTAGGCAGAAACCCAACCCCGTCAAAAAGCCCAATATTTAGCCGAATCTGAAGCCGAATCCTGGATTCGATGCATCCCTGACTGTAACACCGTATTAGATTAGATTAGATTCAACTTTATTGTCATTGTGCAGAGTACAAAGACAACGAAATGCAGTTTGCGTCCAACCAGAAGTGCAATGTGATATATAAAGTATAGACAGGACAAGCAATATAGTGCAGTGTTATAAGAGCAGAATGAATAAGGCTATGTAATATGAACAATGTATGAACAACATGTACAGATATGTGCAATGTAGTAGCAGTGACATTATACTAGTAGTATGAATTATATAGATATATATATATGCAGTGTATTAACAGAATATATAATAAGAAAAACAGAGTAGATGTGGATATTCTGAATGAACCATATAGACAGATATGTGCAGTATGTGCAGCTATGTGCAGTGTGGTAACATTATAAGAGCAGTAGAACCAGTGTATGTGCAGGATGAATAGTATGAAGAGCAGTAGCTATGTATAGGTGTGATTACAGTATGTGTATGTATAACCCTGTTCCCAGGGTCGCGGCGAGCCTCACCTGCTCGGCCACCTGTCGGACGCTCTGCACCGACGTCCCGTACAGGTGGTTGTTGTACTGCCCCGCCTCGATGAAGCGGTGCGACTGGATGTCCCGCTCCATCTGTTCCCGTGACGACACAAAGTGGTAGTCCCGCCCGTCGGCCTCGTAGTCCCTCTGAGGGCGAGTCGTGTCTGCGAAGAGCGAGAGAGCAGGGTCACTTCCTGTTTGTGTGTGTCATGTTTTCTGTGTTAACGAGACTTACGAGGAACGCAGGAGCCGAACTTGTCCGGGAAGTCAGACAGCAGGTCGTCGTTGACGCGGTCTTTGGTCGGCCCCAGGATGATGACTGGACGGGCGTAGTCCACTGCAGACAGAGACACAGGAAACTTTATTTACACTTGTCTTCATCAACAAACACACAGTCACCAGGACGACAAACAGAGACACAGGAAACTTTATTTAGATTAGATTAGATTCAACTTTATTGTCATTGCAAAAGTAAGGACAACTAGTACAATGAAATCCAGTTTAACATCTAACCAGTAGTGCTATCATTAAAAGTGCTTTTTCTTTATATATATATATATATATATATATATATATATATATATATATATATATATATATATATAGCAGTGCTTAAAGGCACACTATGCAACTTTTCCAGCTTTGCGAGCTGCAGTTCCAATGAGACAACCTGTAAGGGGACCGAAGCTGGAAAAGTTGCATAGTGTGCCTTTAAAAAAGACTTAAAACACAGAATGCAGTATGATCGTGTATAGTGCATTGTTGAGGTGCATTAATAAAGTGCATAGAGTTCTGAGAAATCAGACAGTCCATAGTCCATATAATAGTAGAGACAGAGTGCAGTATGATCGTGTATAGTGCATTGTTGAGGTGCATTAATAAAGTGCATAGTGATCAGAGGTAGTCAGACAGTCTATGTCCATGTGCAAAAGGAGAGGGGGTGATGTATCCACCTGTCTTTATCAACAAACACAGTCACCAGGATGGCAAACAAAGACACACTTTATTTACACCTGTCTTTACAACCCATTCTCTCCCCCAACTCGTCACATTCTGAGTCTTGGTCAGTGGCCAAAATCATCCTTTAGTGTCTAATTCTTTTTAACCCCGCCCACCACCTTTCTGTTATTATGCCGCATGTCAGTTAATGTACTTTTTTTAAATGACGCCAAATCGGTTCTGACCGAGATCGTTAAAAAAGTGACATCAAGAGTCCTGACCCAAAAGGCCCGACCAAGCCAAGAACGAATTACTTGAAAGCCCCCTGCGTCTGAATGAGATGCTAAAGGAGACTTTTTGCGTCAGGAACAAATGCGAAAGGCACTTGACCGAGGGTCGGTTTCTGACGCACCGGGAGTGAGAATGAGTTGCGATGAAGAGACGAGACAATCAGGGACAGGTATTTTCTGTTTGAAGTGATGTGTGCTAACTCGTACAGATATCATCGTCCTCTCTTTGTAGCTGTGTGTCTCAATGTGGTCGTTTTCCGTCTTTTGGGGTCGTTTTGTGTACGTTTTGCGTATCTTTGTAGTAGTGTTTATTCTTTCTCGGGTCGTTTGGAGTCTCTTCGTGTTTGTGTTGCATCTGTTTTAGGGGCCCGGATCATTTAGATTCTTGTAGTAAGCTCATGTGTAAGAGACAGATTGTGCAGTTACCACTAAGGTCAAAGGTCAAAGGTTTCCTTACCTTCAATCTGAGTGACGAGCTCGTAGCTGTGAACGAATCCTTCTCGACCTGCGAGCAGAAAACACTCCATTACAAACTGAACATGTTTTAATTCACTCACTGTTTCCTGTTTGTTAAGAGAACAGAAGTTGTACCTTTCCCCTTCATGCGTGACCACTCTTTCCTCTCCACTCTGAAACACAAAGACACCGTTTGTTCACATCAGGATGTATTAAAGGTCCCATGGCATGAAAATGTCCCTTTATGAGGTTTTCTAACATTAATGTGCGTTCCCCCAGCCTGCCTCTGGTCCCCCAGTGGCTAGAAATGGTGATAGGTGTAAACCGAGCCCTGGGTATCCTGCTCTGCCTTTGAGGAAATGAAAGCTCAGATGGGCCGATCTGGAATCTTCCCTTTATGACGTCATAAGGGGAAAGGTTACCTCCCCTTTCTCTGCTTTGCCCACCCAGAGAATTTGGCCCCCCATGAGAGAGAGACATCATGGCTTTCAAACAAGCAAAGCATCGCAGGTGGTCAAAGTGTGGCGACTTGTAATAGTAATGCTGTGATGCTGTATAAAGAGGAATATATAAGTTCTGCGGTTAACACATTGTATATATACTGTGCATGTAGTGGGAGGGTGTATATATGAGTTGAGATAAAGGTCAACCACGAGTGTCCTATACATGGAATAGAAGAAACAGAGTCTTTTGTTTTAGGGCCCTTTTCCTGTTATTCTCTTAGACTCCACATCTGTATCCTCCTCGAACTCTTTCCTGTATAGGGCCTCTCCTTCCCACCATGACTTCGATAACACAATTAAAATATGCAGGCGTAATTAAACTTAAGTCAAAGTTGTAAATCGTTAGATACTTCAAAAGCCACACCCCCACCCTCCACCTTGCCCCCCCCCCCCTTCCCCCCCTTCCTCAATAGCATCTAAAGATACAGACACAGAAATGGCACATCCTAAGGAAAGCTCATTGTGGGACTGGTTCTAGTGGCTGTAATTCTGCACCAAGGCTGAATTTCAGGAAAGATACTTCAGATACAGTATTAGGAGACCACTAAGGCCTATATAAAGAGACTTCAGATACAGTATTAGGGGACCACTAAGGTCTATATAAAGAGACTTCAGATACAGTATTAGGGACCACTAAGGTCTATATAAAGAGACTTCAGATACAGTATTAGGGGACCACTAAGGTCTATATAAAGAGACTTCAGATACAGTATTAGGGGACCACTAAGGCCTATATAAAGAGACTTCAGATACAGTATTAGGGACCACTAAGGTCTATATAAAAGAGACTTCAGATACAGTATTAGGGGACCACTAAGGCCTATATAAAAGAGACTTCAGATACAGTATTAGGGTACCACTAAGGCTTATATAAAAGAGACTTCAGATACAGTATTAGGGGACCACTAAGGCCTATATAAAAGAGACTTCAGATACAGTATTAGGGGACCACTCAGGCTTATATAAAAGAGACTTCAGATACAGTATTAGGGGACCACTAAGGCCTATATAAAAGAGACTTCAGATACAGTATTAGGGGACCACTAAGGCCTATATAAAGAGACTTCAGATACAGTATTAGGGGACCACTAAGGCCTATATAAAAGAGACTTCAGATACAGTATTAGGGGACCACTCAGGCTTATATAAAAGAGACTTCAGATACAGTATTAGGGGACCACTGAGGCCTATATAAAAGAGACTTCAGATACAGTATTAGGGGACCACTAAGGTCTATATAAAAGAGACTTCAGATACAGTATTAGGGGACCACTAAGGCCTATATAAAAGCATCCAAAAAGCAGTATGTCATAAGACCTTTAAAGTTATAATTTATGACAGATCTGTGCCTAATATAGAGGCCACCATGTGTACCTGAAAATGTTATAAAGTGACAGAAAGTTCACAGTTGAAGCTTTTAGCTCATAGAAAAACATGTTCGCAAAGAGAAACATTTAGTTCTTTAGACTGAACCTGTGGAGGATCCGGTACGTTACCCTGAGGAACTCCTTAATAAACGTGAATGATGTCATATGAACCTGTGTTTGGACGGGATGTATCCCAGTTCCTCCATCTCGCCCTGCTGGTTCACCCGTCTGGCCTGCCACCACTCGTCGTCACCGCTGTCCATCACATGAAGAACCTCGCCGAAGTTAAAGTCTAGAGCCTGCGAGAGGACGCCGCAGTCCCACTGCTTATCGTAGTCAAACAGCGCCCTGAAACCAGACACTAGATGTTAAAAGCTGCTTATCGTAGTCAAACAGCGCCCTGAAACCAGACACCAGAGGTTAAAAGCTGCTTATCGTAGTCAAACAGTCTCCTGAAACCAGAAAACTACGTTTATTGTAGGCATATTTCCCCCCCTCTGGACTGGTTGGATGGATGGCTTCAGGTGAGTCAGGTTACCGGAGTAGAAAGTGTCTGTAGTTTGTCTGAGGGTTAAGGTTCAGCACTGGGTTGTACCAGCTATGCGTAAGTTGAAACGTAGACTAGTTTGAATGTAAGGTGTAACTTAGGTTGGAGTTTACACGCTACTAACATATTGAGGGTTGCACCAGCTGAAATAGTTCTAACGTAGGCATAAGTTACAAATCAACACCAAGCACTTAAGGTCTCTTTACAGTAGCCGTTCCCGACCTGACGCGCGCCAATGTGACGTCAAAATGACGTAGATCTCGCTGCCGTGCCAGGATTTTAAGGGCACCAGAGGTCGTGCACCACTCAGTGGTGCAGGACAAAGCGGAAACGGGAACCATGGACAAGTTCGAGGGCAACCGGATGCCAGGACTCTCAGAGTGACTGCAAGTCTCTCTTGTGAACTTACTGGGTTAAGATGAGCTATTTTATGGTGAATGAAAGGCTTGAAATCACCAAGTAGGTCATTGAATCGTTGTGCAGACATTCGGAAGTATTGAAAGTGCTTCTCTTCGCCATTGTTTACCGTTTTCTTCTTCTTCTAGTCCGTAGAAATAGCAAAGTTGGTAGCCTCATTAGCGCCACCTCTGTTCAGGAGTAGACTGCAACTACTGTCGCGACCACCATGCACGAGTATAAATAGTTACGGCGCTCCCATGACTTCACACTGGCGCGCAACAGGTCAGGAACGGCGAGTATACCGGACGTCTTAGTACGTATACAGTCGTAAGATCTGTTGGCATGTTGCATCATTTTTGAAAGGTGGGATAACTTGGGGGATGAGGAGGAGTGATCGGCTGTTTTGCGTCGGCAACACGTTCTCCGAGAGAGATTCCACCCCTTGGATATTTATATGATTTTTATTAAGAGCCATGCTTTTGTTTTCCTCAAGCAGTGCAACAGGTGAGTCAGGTTACCTGAGGTAGAAGCTGTCTGTAGTTTGTCTGAGGTTAGGGTTCAGGTGAGTCAGGTTACCTGAGGTAGAAGCTGTCTGTAGTTTGTCTGAGGTTAGGGTTCAGGTGAGTCAGGTTACCTGAGGAAGAAGCTGTCTGTAGTTTGTCTGAGGTTAGGGTTCAGGTGAGTCAGGTTACCTGAAGTAGAAGCTGTCTGTAGTTTGTCTGAGGTTAGGGTTCAGGTGAGTCAGGTTACCTGAGGTAGAAGCTGTCTGTAGTTTGTCTGAGGTTAGGGTTCAGGTGAGTCAGGTTACCTGAGGTAGAAGCTGTCTGTAGTTTGTCTGAGGTTAGGGTTCAGGTGAGTCAGGTTACCTGAGGTAGAAGCTGTCTGTAGTTTGTCTGAGGTTAGGGTTCAGGTGAGTCAGGTTACCTGAGGAAGAAGCTGTCTGTAGTTTGTCTGAGGTTAGGGTTCAGGTGAGTCAGGTTACCTGAGGTAGAAGCTGTCTGTAGTTTGTCTGAGGTTAGGGTTCACGTGAGTCAGGTTACCTGAGGTAGAAGCTGTCTGTAGTTTGTCTGAGTTTAGGGTTCAGGTGAGTCAGGTTACCTGAGGTAGAAGCTGTCTGTAGTTTGTCTGAGGTTAGGGTTCAGGTGAGTCAGGTTACCTGAGGTAGAAGCTGTCTGTAGTTTGTCTGAGGTTAGGGTTCAGGTGAGTCAGGTTACCTGAGGTAGAAGCTGTCTGTAGTTTGTCTGAGGTTAGGGTTCAGGTGAGTCAGGTTACCTGAGGTAGAAGCTGTCTGTAGTTTGTCTGAGGTTAGGGTTCAGGTGAGTCAGGTTACCTGAGGTAGAAGCTGTCTGTAGTTTGTCT